>ML786145.1:341576-371583 GCA_009831015.1 Picea engelmannii
CACATTTGCCTATGATACAATGATGTGATGTTTTTTTTATTCTTTTATGTTCTTGAATATTTATCTGTGTGCAAGATGCCAATCTAACATGTAATTTTCTAATGAATATGTAATGGTATTAAGTTATCTCGATATATATTGGTATTCTACATGAGTAAAAAAAAAAATTGAGACAATGAACCCTCATGTAGAGACACAACAATATTGGATTTCATATGGAATAATTGTGATTAAGTTGACATAACACAAGTTGGGAATCAAGGTTAATGATACTTTGAGATATGTCAAGAGAGGTGGCCTCATGGAAAATTCCAATAACGATGTGATATTTTGTAACATTATTGGTTGCAGGTCCAAGAGAGGTCCCTCCTGAGCTCACCAACTCACCAGAACGGTAGATGGTTCAAGTTGTAGAAGCCAATTTTTGGGTATGTAAGTAGCTAAGGATATTAAAAAACTCGTTCACGCAAAAAAAAAATACACCAAACCAAAACATATGGTACAATAATGTACAAATAACATATGCAATATTTTCTAACTGTAGTATTTTTTTAGGTAGATCCCCTTGCGAGGCTCATCGAGAGGGATTCCATCATAATCGATTAGCTCATAGGAACCTTTTTGTAGCACATGTTTTATGACGTAAGGTCCATGCCACATAGGTTCAAATTTCCCTGCTCCAAGTTTATCATGGTCCTGATCATAGACTAGGACCATATCTCCTTCCATGAATATGCAAGGTTGGACATATTTATCATATTGGGTCTTGATGCATTTTTTATATGTCTCGTTAATAAGAGTAGCATCACGATGGGTTTCATCCAACTTCGTTAGGTATAGGAAGCATTCTTCTTTGACAGAAGTGTGCAGAAGGAGATCTATGATTAGTTTTAGAGATGGAATCTCACATTCAATCGGAAACATTGCTCCCAACGGTCCATATACCAACTGGAAAGGTGTGAATCCAGTGGTGGTTTTAAATGAAGTACAATAGGCCCAAAGTGATAAGAAGAGTTGAAAATTACAAGTGGTTTTGTTCACCCCTACAATGAGTTGAAGCATTGTTTTCAGGACTTTGTTGACGACTTAAACTTGTCCATTGGCCTAAGGATAGTAATGGGATGATTTTTCATGATCAAAGCCCAAATTGGTGCGCAATTCAGTCATCATATGATTTTGGAAATGGGATTCATGATCAGTTACGATAGATAAAGTCTCGATACCATAGGTTAGACATATTGATAAGGGAAAATGACTCATCTAGAAGGCAATGACTTGGCTCAGTTTCCTCATCAGTATGGGGAAGATCACAAATTTACTCAACAAAAACCAATAATTTATTTTCTTTGGATTTGGTGAACTTGAGATCGAATTCTTGGAGAATGACGATTCATTTGGAATATTTCCCCCCAAGTAATTGACGAGTCAATATGTGGGACATGGGTTTCAAGTTATCGATGACCATAGTAGTGCGAAGTAATATGTAGTGTCTAAATGTTTGGACAATAATGATCGCTACCAAAGACAACTTTTCAACATGTGAATAATGGAGTTCGGGGCTTGAAAGGCTCTTACTTAAATAATAGATCACATGTTCTACACCGTGATCATCCTCTTGAACTAACACAATGGAAATAGTGGAAGCATAAGAAACCAAATAAATAATGAAATCTCTCGCATAGTTGGGGGGATGTAACAGTGGTGTATTCGTTAAATCATGTTTGAGATCATCAAATGAGCATTGAGAAATTGCATCCCAGATGAAAGGGACATCCTTTTGCATCAATATCATGAATCCTTTTGTGATTTCGACATAATTGCAGATAAAGTGGCGTAGAAATTTTCCCTTCCTTTGCAAACTTTGAATTTGGGTAAGATTGTTGGGAGGAGGTAAGGAAAGTATAGATTTGAATTTTAAGGGATCCACCTGAATCCCATATTTGGATACCATGAAGCCTAGGAGTTTCTCTGATTCAACAACAAAAATTCATTTGTTTGGGTTCAAACATATATTTTAATGTCTACACCTAAGAAATATGCCTCTTAGATGACTGGGATGATCTTTTTGATGAATCAAATGAACTAGAAATTCATCGAGATAGGGTTCAAAAATATGTTTGATGTCGTGGAAAGCATATGACATAACCCATTTAAAGGTGGCTCCATCATTTTTAAGGCCAAAAGGTATTTTTTTATATGCGAAATTCCCTCACGGGAAGATGAAGGTTGTTTTGTGTTGATCATCGGGTAAAATATCAATTTGGTTATAGCCATAGAAGCCATCCATAAAAGATAAAATGATTCTTTTGACATAATTATCAATAATTTGGTCGATGAAGGGTATAGGGTAACTATATTCTGGACAAGCCTTATTGAGATCCCTATAGTCAACACAAACATGAATTGTCCCATGTTTCTTGGCGACTAGAATGATGTTGGAAACCCATTCGATCAGAGGTATGGGATAAATAAAACCATATTTCAGTAACTTTTCTACTTCTACCTTTATTTATGGAGTTTTATTTGGATGAATAGGGAGAGTTTTCTTTCGTACATGTTTAACTCTAGGGTAAGTTTTGATTTCATGAAAAACGATCGAAGGGTCAATCCCTAGAATTTATTCGTATCTCTAGTAAACAACGTCATAGAATTCTTTAAACAGGGCGGTGTAATTTTCAATCTCTTCAGTTTAACAATTCACACCTAATTTTATGTTTTCCATGACACCTTATTTTTCAGATATGTCAACACTGATTGTTTTTTATATGTTTCCCAAATTTCCCTCGGAGATTGTATCCTAAGTGAGTATCGAAGATTGAGGATTGTTGACAATATCTGTTGGAAAGATAGATGAAATGTATTTCTCGATTTCATCCTAACTAGGAAGAAAGGATGAGAGATGGTGGTTATCATACCATGGTGACTCTTCGATATTATGCATTTCCATAATGGATTCATCGGATGGAAAAATCCTTAGGATGTAATCAAAGATTGAGGATAAGTAATCTAACCAAGCTAATACTAAATAAGAATTAGATGCCAGTAGATATTGGTCATCAGGTCAAGGAGAGGTGGATTGAATGGATTCGTATTCATCCTCATTAGGACTAAGTGGCATAGTGTCACCTAGTGTATCAAAATCTAAAGGACTAGGTACAATCCAAGGATAAAATGATTCGAGGGATTGATGTACCATGGTCAAAATCATGAAATATGAGTACCAAGTGCAGGAAAAGTTCCCATGAGAGAAGAATCATTCAATAAACCTACCCCTACACTCTCATAAGTAATCTTTGAGTCCCCAAAAAATGGAATATTGTTGGTTTTTTTATTGTGAGAATCAGGTGTACAATAATCTAACTGATCCATGGTAACAATTTTTCCTTGATGAGGAAACTAAACACATTAAAAAAATGAGGATGCCACAATAGTCATAGAATAAAACCAACTTCTTCCAAGCAATAAGTTATAATATAAAGGAACATTGATTACTTCCACATCGATGAAAATAATTCTCCCCCCCCTCCTAATTGAACGGATAACAATTGTAATGGTCTATGAGGTATGAAACGTCGTCCATCAAATGATTTTAACATGGTTGGATATTTATTAATACCAAGGAATTTAATGTCTTTCCAACATGCTAAGGACATGACACAAGTTGATGCTTCTTCATTCAATATAGTGCGATGAATATGTTGATTGTGAACAACAACATCAATTTGAAACGCAAGTTGGTGAGAGAGTATTGATTTATAATTGTTCAGGTTGAAGGTCATGTTATTGGATGAATCAAGATATATAGCTCTAATGGATTCCAAAAGAGTCCTATGTTGGCTAGGGAAGTACTGTAGAAATCCAAGAGCTGACATTGCACAAGTTGCTTCTGCCAAATATTCAACAATGTTGTAGTTTTGGGAAACACAAGAGTTAGCATTAAAGGTCGACTTTCAGATAGTGCTCTTGGGTAGACATAAGATAGAGTCAAAGTTAGGTTTCTCAATCTAGAGAGGTCCAGATGGATGGGTAACTGAAGTGGAAGGTGGATCAGTCACAGTTCCATTAGTTACGTTTTCTTTACCAGGTTTCCCTGGAGGTGTGTCATATGTTGTAGTCCTAGTGGTCAAATACACACTATTGAACATATAAATATGTGCACTTTTCGAAGCATCCTCATTAGGATGATGAACTGGGTTTACTCCTTGTGGAGGTGTATGATTTTTTGCAACCATTGACTAATTTTGTGGAAAAGGATGTATCAAAACAATGGGTTGGGAATTTCCTTTAAATAATTTTGATACTTCTTCCCGGTGGGGACAATCTATTGTGTAATGATCTTTAGCACATATGAGACAAAGAAAATTTGGTTTTCACTGTGTTTTCTTTTCAATAGTGGGTGGTTGCGTTTGTGTTTTTGTATTTTCGATTTGATTAGAACTTTTATTGGATTTATTCTTAGTTTTATTTCCCTCCCTAATTGTGATGGTGTAGTAGATTGAACTGCATTTACTTCATAAAATTTAGTGGGGGCGAAATTTGATGGGATAGAAGTCAACATTGTAGTTGAGGAATATACAGAATGATTAGTGGTCCCTTTCGACTATGAGACTGGTTGTTTTTTGACGTAACTGATAACGCCATATGAATGAGCGATAGATGATGGTTTGGATGGATCGATTGATGTATGGGGAGTGTTTGGGATCAGTTCATACAAAGTACCGAATTGGGAATAAACCGGATCCAGGTATTGGACACGAGCAATAACTTTATCTTCGGTAAATACACCTCCCATGGTTACATCATGAGCAATAGGAGGTTATAGGGATTTTGTGAACCATTCATCCAAAAAATGGTCGGGGATGGTGGCTTTGATCAATCATCGTCATCATCTCCCCTCATGAATATGATAAAAAAAAATGGTGAAGTTAATCTGACAAAGAGAGGTCAAAAGTTTCGTGTTGGTTTTGTATCTAATTGGAAACTGAAAATGGGTGAGGAAAGCCATGGAAAGTGAATTGAAATCTTGAAAAGATCCACATTGTAACTAAATGTACCATTTATCCCTTGAGCCCATAAGAGTATGCTAGAAAGTACACAAATGAATAGAGTCATCCATTAGTGAGTTTAATGAAAACCAAAGATGAAATGCCATGCCATGTTCATTTGGGTCTTCTCGAGGTTTACAGTCAAATTTTGGAATATCAGATGGTAACTTGGTAGGAATTATTGGATAGAAAGGGAAATGAAATATCAGATCATTTTTTAATATCGATATATATGGTAAGTCTAAAGTAGCCAAGAATGGTAGTTGTTGATTACTTTGAGGATGATACCGATGGGGCATAAGGACACTAGTAGGACCGTAAACTGGTTCTGATGGATATGTATTGATGGATATGGTATTGATTGATTCAAATTTTATTTTTCATAAATATATCGACATGATGGAGTTCTTTGTATTGGAAGAACAAGAGTTTGATGTGGATATATAATTTTAGTAGAGCGGACATGGGTTGTATATTCTTCATTTAGATTGGGTTGTTTTGGTTCCATGTCAAGTTGTCCAAATGGCCTTGATGGTAATCTGGGATAATCTTTAGCTACAATATTTCTCAAAGAGTCTACTCAAAGGAGAAGTGGATTAATAGGGCCAGTCAATGTTGGTTTGACAGGAAGGATAGGACGTTCTTGTACTAATACTATTTATCCCTTAGGATTTTCAATCAAAGGAGTAGCAACACTCCCAATATCCGAACGATTTTCAACTTCTTATAGAAAGTGTCTTTAGGTGAATAAGGAGGTAAGGGTTGGTATCCTTCTATAGGAAAACCTTTCATCCTACGTGATCGACGAATACTGTTTTTAGACATAGTACTAATCTTAAGGACAATTATGGTTAACAAACATCACTTGCTAAAAATCTATAAAACCAATAGGAAAAACAATGACTTATCCCAATGAACGTACTAGTTGGTGATGAAATCCAACAATACAAGAACAAAGTGAGTAGAGTATAGGATTGAGAAGGTGGATCAGTTACTTTGGTGGCCTTCTTAAAAGACTTATGCATTGGTGCCATTTCCATCACGGTTTTAAGCGCAGGTTACCCTCCAAGGAGCCCAAGTGAGTTTGACCAACGTCTGATCTAGGTACATCAGAGACTTCCCTTCGTTTTCATCTTGTGTATAGAACCTAAATATTATGGCCACTAAGGTGAGAAACTCACATTCAAACTCTAGGAGTGTATAGTTGACAGTCAGGTCTAAACATATGGGAAGGATATCAAGTCCAAAATTCTTCAAGATAATTGAGGACAAATGGACCGATAAACTCCCAAGCACCCCGTATGGATTTGGGCTTCATGAAGCTCCGAGACCAAATGAAAAAAGATGATTCTAAGGAGTAACCACCAATCTACAATCGTTTCTCTATGATTGGTTAAGCCTCAGAGGGATAATCTCCATTTCTCTCTCGCACACGACCTCATTTTTAACCCCTGTGTGAGAGGTGGATCCCATCTATGCTTATAGGAAAAATGTATTTTCTCTCCCTATCACAAGATTTTGTGTTCTTCTTTAATTCTTTGGAGAATTAACCTCACAACCTATTTCAAAGCTTTATTCCTAGTCTATTGTTCGTGTAAATATCTACAAATAAAAGTTTCTAGTTCAATTTTAATTATCGCTTTTTTCCATGGATGTTCATTACTCAAGGGTGAATGATATTGAAACGAATGATGTTTTGAGACTTGACTCCAAAAGAAGGAAAAAAGAATGAGATGCAATTTTATTTTCAATGAAATTATAGCTATGGGAAGGAGAAGAGTTTCTTTCTTTTCATCACTAACAAGCACATCTAAAGAATGAAAAGACTTAATGCAATTTTGCTCCCAAGCAAGAATTCAAACATTCACCAAATTATCAAAACATAACCTTTTTAATTTCCAAGACCGATGCATACAAAGTTCTACAAATTCTTCTTCGTTTTATTTTAGATGCAAACAATGATATTCTTATAATGTTTTGTTCTTTCACTAATGATAAAGTATTTCATAGCTTAGAATGGCATAGAAAATTAAAAAAAATATTATCCAAACAAAGATAATCAAAAAAACAAAACAAAGAGAATGAAACTCACTCAAACATAAATTTAAAAAGACAAGAAATCAAGCATATTTTCAGTCAATAATATTTGAAAAGTGAGCAGTAAGAAATCATTTCAAGGATGGGTTATGGAAAACATAGATATCTTGATGGCCAACAAAACCCTTGCAGACCCTTCTAATTAGGCAGATAACTGATAATCTTGGGAAATAAGTATGAAACCAATGAAAAGGAAAAAAAAACAATCTCACAATCTAAGAATAAGTTGCAAGCTTGATAAAATAAAGATAACAGTTCTATCCATCAAACAAGGCCAAAGATAGACAACAGATTCCTTGGTCAAAAACTCCTTACCAACAAAACTGAGCAGTACTTGGAAAACATGAAGATTCTTAATGAAATGATAAGGTGGCACTCCTATTATAAAGGATACAGGGAGAATTGGCGCTCCCTATAGAGCTATAGGAGAGAGCCAGCCTAACATTGGCACCCTGGTTCCCACTATAGAGGAGGGTTGGTTCTGGGAAAGTTAAAAAAAGTTGGAAAAAAAAAAAAAAAAATTGAGGGAAATCTTGTCAATGGCTCAGTGAAAATTTCAATGAAGAAGAGGAAAAAAGGAATTGATTTAGAATATAGCATCAGGAAAGTCTTAATGATGGGAAAATTATTTAGAAAATCTAAGGAAATACTAATCGAATTCATTCCTCAGTGGAGTCACCAATTTTTGTTATGGAATATTTCCCATACGGACAGGTGAAATCTCCCTTGGATTATTAGACCCCTATTACCAAGAAAAAAAAGTACAAATGGTTGCTATATTCCTTTTAGATATAACTTATATAGTTAAACAAGGAGAATAGAAGTGTGACATATCTTATTCCGATGATTATCCTTTGATTCTCCAAATCTTAATCTTGATTCCTAAGCTCCTTGATCCTGCAAAGAACAATAAAGATACATTTCTTCCAGTATATATAATTAACTAAACATATCTACCTATGAATATTGAACAACAATAGACAAGTAGATGAAAAAGTACACATACTTGAAGGAAATAGGCCAAGCATATTAATTTGAGAACCAAAATCAAGTACTTACAATATAGATTTAAAGATGAAACATTTCCTTCAGGTCCTCCTCATCGAACCATTTGCATGAAAAACAAGATTGAAATAATGATGCTAGTATTGATTTATTCCTGTTGATTAAGGTTGGTTGTCATTGATGTCAACCCTTGAAGAAAGTCCGGTAGCACAAAGGTTTGGGTAATGGACCCAAGTTTGTTTGATGTAAATATGACTCATTATTGTCTTGTAATATTTGATAAGAAGTACAAATGGATGAAATCCAAAGTGGTCCCCTTATGGTGAAATCCCTAACGGGAATAAACTTTGCTGATTGAGTTATCCTAGAAGTATGGTTAGAAAACCCATGCTTAATTGTGGAATAATGAGATGAAGGTCACTTAATTTGTCAATGAAAATATCCTAGATGTATAGTTCTTTTCATTCCATTTTTGGTGGTATGTGGAACATCACATAACTCCTCAAGGTTAGAGAGTTATGGCCATGTGAAGTTGGAGAACCCTCATGAGTCATCTAGAATCCCCTAAAAGACAAAGTGTTTGCAAAAGAAATTATTTAAATAATAAAGTTAATGGAGAACTCCCTAAAATAAGGAAAGTGTAATGCTACATGAAAGTATAAATAAGAGGTAAACCTCTCTCATTTAATCACACTTGAACATATTGAATATATTTTGTTGTGTGAGGCTTATTGCAAGTACTAAAATTCTCATAATTACAATGAATACTAAAAAAACCCTAGTTCATGAGGCATACACGGGTTGACATCTTATTAGGGTGCGTACAGTATGTGGGATGACAATGTATTAGGGTGCGTACGTACGCGAGATGGAAGTGTATTTGGGTGCGTACATGTTGGAAAATCCATGGAAACTTGAAGAGGTGAAGATGCAGAGGTTCTAGATTCTGAGATCGAGCTCTCGGGAAGGTCTACAATGATCAGATACATTAGATCTATCCATTGGTTCAAAATTTATGTCTTATTTCTATGAATAGTTGGATTTTGATATATGAATGAGAAATGGTTATGGAGATTTGAGAATTCTCCCTAGAGAGACTAGTGGTTGCATGGGATCTTCTGCATAAGTCAGATCTACAAAAATATAGTGCTGGTATATTTATCATTGATACTTATTGTTGAGGAACATATTGTATTTCTTTTCATATGGCTAAGGGTTTATGGTACATGGTTGACAACTTGTATTTGTGAAGTGGTTGACGTATTGAGAGGTGGAATATCAGAAAGGGTTTGGTGACTAGATCATCTGAGGGTTATTATACGTGTTCATGATTACACACACCTATATGGAACATGAATAGAGAGAGATATATATGCTTTGGGTAAAGGTTATGTATGAGGATGCATGCACAGGGAGAGGATAGGGAGAAGTTACAGTTTGGATACAGTGACAGGTTACATATCTATGTGAAATAAGTTACATGGGGTTAGAAGTTTTCAGAAGAAAGAAAACCCTAGTTTTCAGAAATCATACACAGGTTTCATAACAGTTTGGTCACATACATACGTGGTCTGCATTACACATAGGTCATGTACATACGCGTGTTGCAACACTATAGTTCATGTACCTACTATATTTTTATTGATACATTTTCATTTTAGGTACAGATTGATTACAGGGAAATTGTACAAGTTGGATGTAGGTCAGTGGTACAGATTGATATAGTTGTACAGTGGTACATCTCACAGTGATAGTGTGACAGTGGTTCCATCATTCTACTTCTACTTTAGGGAGGTTGACAGGGAAAGGACAGGTGGTTGTATCCACCCTTCGATTGTAGCAGGAGAACATAGGGGGTTGTAGCCTCCTTCTGGTTATAGCCAGAAAATTGGGGATTTGAAGCTTCCTTCAGGTTGTAGCTTGAGAAATTAGGGGGTTGGAGCCTCCTTCCAATTGTAGCTGGAAAAAAAGGGAAGTTGGTGCTTCCAATGAATGTAATTCTTCAAGACATATAAGAAAAAGCATTATGTGGTTTTCTCCCACTTTGGGTTTCCACGTTAAAAAACTGGTGTACTGTGTAAGTGTGTGATTTCTCATTTATTCATTGTTTATTTACTCTGTAACTATTGTATGATAATGCTACACAAATATAACACTTGCATTTTTGGAAAAATGATATAATTTCTCTATTACTGATTCACCCCCCCTTTTAGTAATCCAACAATTGGTATCAGAGCAGGTTCCTTCATAAATCAGTTTAACCACTGAAAGGTAGATCATGGAGAGAAAAAAAATGTATAAAAATGGAATACCAAAATTTGATGGTCAAAAGTATGCATTTTGGAGAATAAGGATGAAAACATATATACAGGCACATGGATTTGAAATTTGGCAATCAATTGTATATGGATACGCAACACCAATAGTTCCATCGACGAATGAAAAAGCAATCAAACTTGGTCAAACTAATTCCAAAGACACAAATGGACTTTTGAATGGTCTTGGAGAATCAAGATTCAACAAAGTTGCACATTGTAAATCTGCTAAAGAGATTTGGGACAAAATTCAAAATATTTATGAAGGATATTCAAAAGTCAAAGAAGCAAAGCTTCAAACGTACAGAGGCCAGTTCGAACAACTAAAGATGTAGGAAGATGAGAATATTGCAACTTACTTCTTACAATTCGATGAAACAGTAAATGCAATCATGGGATTGGGAGAAGAAATCAAAGAATCTATAATTGTTCAAAAGGTACTAATATCTCTTCCTATGATATTTGACCCTAATCTATCAACACTAGAATAAAGAGTTGATCTAAACTCAATAAGAATGGACGAACTACATGGAATATTCACAACATATGAAATGAGAACTGAACAGGAAAATCCATATGTAAAAGAGGCAACCTTCAAATCATCCAAAATGTCAAATCAAAAGGGAAAGCAACAAGAAAAAGAACATAGAAGCAATAGTGACGTCTCAGAAGATGATGAAGAAGTGGCCAACTTTGTCAAAAATATTGAACAAGGGAACCAACGGTAGGTATAGAGGTAAGATTCCTTTAATTGTTTTTAATTGTGATGGTATTGGTCATTTTTCTAACAAATTTCCTCATGAGAAAAAGAGAAATGATGAAGGTTACTCAAAAGGAAAACAAACATATAAAGGAAAAATAATCACAAAGAAACTTTTCAAGAAAATATCTTGAACCCAAGAAGACATCTCATCATCAGATGAAGATGAAGTCAGTGACAGTGAGACAGAAAGAGTTCTATGCATGGCAGTAGAAGACTCTGATAAAAAGGACTCCAAAGAAGAATATGAAGAAGCTAAAGAAGAATATGAAGAAGCTGAAGAGGAATATTAAGATGTAGAAGTTGACTACCAAGAGGAATTGATGTGTGCCATAGAATTTATCAGGAGAGAAAAGAAGAAAAACATGAAACTACAAGCAAAACTAGACAAGAAATAAGGCACTCAATAACTAGAACAAATGATCACAAATTTGAAGGTTCAAATATAAGAACATAAAATATTTGAAGAAGCACTCAAAGAACAACTAGAAGAAAAAGACAGGATCATTGGAAATTTGGAAACAAAGATTGTCACATTAAGAAAGGATATTCAAAAGAAAAATATGCAGAACAACTCAAAAGTTTTGGATGAAATTATCAACAGTAAAAAATCTCATCATGACAAGTCCAGACTTGGATACAATCAAACAGAAAATGGATCAATATCCAAAACAACAGAGCAAGAAACATATCCAAAAATATATGCATAAAAATCAAAGGGGATAGGAAGATCGACAAGGAAGATTTCAGGGACACTCCTCCACCGAGAATATTCATATTTCAGAATCAACAATCAAAATATAGGCCTCAAGAAGAAGAAGAATTCATAAGAGTACCTCCTTTCATAATATCTTCAACTCCCAGGTATCAAACTATCTTTTTTGGTTTATGTTATGCATGTAATAATTTTGGAAATAAAGTTGTGAATTGCAGAGCTAACAACAGGAACATAAGCAACTTTGAAAGTCATACACAAAAGGGTTATCCAAGAAGGCCTAGTGAAACACAAAGAATAAGTTATAACAGGTTTGAATCTTTGAGAACTAAAGTGGAATGTTAGAAATGTAACAACTTTGGACACATGGCCAAATATTGCAGAATGATAGTCCCTCCTAGATAACCACAACATAATAACAACAGTCACAGAAAAGAACCTCAGAAAAGGACACGGATAAGAAAGAAGAATCAATGTAGAAATGAAGAATTCACACTCGCTCTACAAGATAAGAAGAATAAACGTGGTTGGTATGTTGACTGTGGTTGTTCAAAACACATGAAAGGTGATAGAGACAGGTTTCTTACATTAAGAAAGGAAAGATATGGATCAGTCTCCTTCAGAAATGATGATTCAGCGAAAATAATTGGAAAAGGCACAGCCAGAATTGGGAACAAGAATACAAAGAAAAAAAATGTTCTACTAGTAGAATATATGAAATATAATCTTCTAAGTGTGAGTCAAATGTGTGACCAAGGTCATAAAGTTACTTTCGATTCAAAAAAGTGAGAGATAAGAAAATAAGGTTCAGGAAAATTGGTTTCTACAGCTGCGAGAACTTCAAGCAACATATATGTGTTAAGTGAAATTGGAAATGAAAAGTGTTTTCTAGGAAAGAAAGATGAAAGTTGGCTATGGCACAAAATAATGGATCACATACATTTTGACAACCTTGTCAAAGTAAGAAAAAGAGAAGCAGTCAGAGAAATTCCCCAGATCACGAAACCAACCAACACTTTATGCAAGCATTGTCAACAACGAAAGCAAACAAAGACCAGGTTCAAATCAAAGGAATATTCAATGACAATACCACTTTAAATTGTGCATACTTATTTGGTTGGACCAACTACAACAAAGGGTTTAAAAGGTGAGAAATAATTTATGTTATTATTTGATGATTATACAAGAATGACTGCAGTTTTCTTTCTCAAGAATAAGTCAGAAGATTTTGAAAACTTCAAGATCTACAAGGAAATGGTTGAAAATGAAATGGGTTAAAAAATAAAATGCTTGAGATCTGGTAATGGAGGAGAGTTCACTTCAAAGAAATTTATGGACTGCTGCAGGAGTCATGGAATAAAAAGGCAATTCTCTGTTGCTAGGACACCTCAACATAATGGAGTTGTTGAAAGAAAGAATAAGACAGTACAAGAAATGGCTTGAATAATGATAATGGATTCCAAATTGAAAAATATTTTTTGGACACAGGCAGTGCATACAACAATTCACATTCAAAACAGAGTAATGCTCAGAAACAACACTGACAAAACTCCCTACGAGCTATGGAAAGGAAGACCAACAAATGTGAAGCAGTTCATAGTTTTTGGAAGAAAATGCTACATCAAAAGAGAAGATGGAATAATTGTAAAGTTTGACTCTCGTGAAGACAAAGGAGTAATTGTTGGTTACTCAAGTACAAGGAAATCATACAAGCGTCAAAACTTAAGATTGAAAAAGGTTGTGGAAATCATCAACGTAATAATTGATGAAACAGGTAGACCATAATTAAAGGAAGAAGAAAATGAATCAATGGGACAACTTTATGAAGAAGAAGTAGAATAAGAAGGGGAATATGAAGAGGATCTGACAGAAGAAGAAGAGCAAGTTCAACAAGTGCCTCCAAAGACACCTAGTAGACGAGTATAGAAGAATCATCCTTTAGATCAGATTATGGGAAACAAAGATGCCAGAGTTGATACTAGAAGAAGAATCTGTTCACCAGAACAAATGCACCTAGCACTCTCATCTATGATTGAACAAACCTATTTTGAAGAGGCCAGCAAGGATGAATTTTTGAATAAGACCATGGATGAAGAATTTGATCAAATAGAGAAAAATGACACTTGGGATTTGGTTCCAAGACCAAAGGATAAGAATGTGATCGACGCAAAGTGGGTATACAGGAATAAATTTAATGAAGATGTATATGTTACAAGGAACAAAGATAGATTGGTATGTAAAGGATATGCACAGGTTGAAGGAATCGACTTTGAAGAGACATTTTCCCCAGTTGCCATAATGGAAGCAATCCGATTTCTTCTGGCTTATGTATGCTCCAAAAATATTAAAGTGTATCAGATGGATTTAAAATCAAATTTTTTGAATGGGGAACTTGAAGAATAAGTTGACATTGAACAACCAGAAGAATTTCAGTTTTCAGAGAATGTTGATTATGTGTGTAAATTAAAGAAGGCCTTGTATGGTCTAAAACAGGCTCCTAGAGCATGGTACTCTAGACTGGATAAATATATACAACAGGTAGGGTTCAGAAAAGGAAGTGCAGACAAAAACCTTTACATCAAGGTAAGTCAAGATAGTATTTTATTAATTGAATGTTATGTTGATGATATTATTTTTGGTAGTGATGATGACAGGTTAAGCCAGAAATTTGCAAAGGATATGAAAAATGAATTTGAAATTTCATTAATTATAGAATTGTCCTTCTTTCTGGGACTGCAGATACATCAAATCAACCAAGGAATTTTTATTTCTCAAACCAAGTATATCAGAGAAATGCTAAAGAGGCTCAGAATGGAAGATTGAAAACTAGTTATCACTCCCATGCAAACCAGTTGCAATTTGAACAAAGATGATGATTAAAATTCTACAGATCAGAGGAAATACGGGTCAATGATTGGTAGACTACTATATGTGAGAGAATCTAGACCAGATGTAATGTAGGCATTTGGACAGGTGGCACAATTTCAAGCAACACCAAAGGAATCACATGCATTAGCAGTGAAGATGATTTTCAAATATCTCAAAGAAACAAAAGATTTTGGATTATGGTATCCAAAAGGAAAGGATCTATCAATTATTGACTACACAGATGCAGATTGGTCAGGTTGTATTGATGATCGACAAAGCACCAGTGGAGCAAATTTCTACTTGGGTGAGTGTTTAGTATCATGTATAAGAAAGAAACAATCATCAATATCTTTATCTACAACCGAGGTAGAGTATATTGTAGCAGCAACATGTTGCACACATGTTCTTTGGATGAAACAAACTCTGAAAAATATATAGGTTGAGTATGATGAGCCCATTCCAATCTATTGTTATAATACAAGTGCCATAAATATCTCAAAGAACCTGGTGATGCACTCCAAGATGAAGCACATTCTAATAAAGTATCACTTTATATGGGAACAAGTTGCAAAAAAGAACATAAGAGTTGCGTATGTGGGCACAAAAGAACAAGTGGTAGACATATTTACAAAACCACTTCCACATGAAGAATTTGAGTATCTTCGCTAGAGACTCAGAGATATTTCTACTCCAAAATGAATTCTTTTGAATGCTTATCTTATATGTATTAGATTTACAAGAGGAAGCACCATAAAGAGGACAGTTCAATTAGGGGGAGAATCCCCGAATGGAAAAGATACCTTTTCCATTGATGACAAAGGGGGAGAGATTTATCATATGTAGAGGATAGAGGCATGATTCTAGGGAGATAAATGGTCATAGAGATGTAGAGGACAAAATCATGGTTCCAAGGGGAGCATGAGTGATATGACTTCAGTATTGCATGACATGATTTCAATATTTCATCAAAGTGTTGCGATCAATGCTAAAGGGGGAGATTGTTGATTAAGGTTGGTTTTCATTGATGTCAACCCTTGAAGAAAGTCGTGTAGCACAAATATTTGGGTAATTGACCCAAGTTTGTTTGATGTAAATATGACTCATTATTTTCTTGTCATATTTGATCAGAAGTACAAATGGATGAACTCAAAAGTGGTCCCCTTATGGTGAAATCCCTCATGTGAAGACACTTTTTGGATTGAGTTATCTTATAAGTATGGTTATAGAACTCATGCTTAATTGTGGAATAATGAGATGAAGATCACCAAATTTGTTAGTGAAACTATCCTAGATGTATAGTGTTTGTCATGCCATTTCTGGTGGTATGTGGAACATCACATAACTCCTCACGGTTAGAGTGTTATGGCCATGTGAAGTTGGAGAACTTCCTAAAATAAGGAAAGTATAATGCTAGATGAAAGTATAAATAAAAGGAAAATATCTCTCATTTAATCACACTTGAACATATTGAATATATTTTTCTGTGTGAGGCTTATTGTAAGTACTCATTGACACATCTGAAGTTGCAAAAGTATGAGGTAGTACGAAGGGTTGACAATGAAATTCTTGAAATTACAGTGAATACTAAAAAAACCCTAGTTTTTTAGGCATATGTGGGCTGACAGTGTATTACGGTGCATATAGTATGCGGGATAACAATGTATTAGGGTGTGTACATACACAGACTAACAGTGTATTAGGGTGCGTACATGTTGGCAAATCCATGGAAACTTGAAGAGATGAAGATGCAGAGGTTCTAGATTCTGAGATCAAGCTCCCAGGATAGTCTACAGTGCTTAGATACATCCGATCTATCCATTGGTTCAAAAGGTATGTATTATTTATATGAATAGTTGGATTTTGATGTATGCATGAGAAATGGTTATGGAGATTTGAGAATTCTCCCTAGAGAGAATAGTGGTTGCATGGGATCTTCTGCATAAGTTAGATCTATAGAAATACAATGTTGTTATATTTATCATTGATACTTCTTGTTGAGGCACATCTTGTATTTCTTGGCATATGGATAAGGGTTTGTGGTACATGGTTGAGAGCTTGTATTTGTGAAGTGGTTGATGTATTGAGAGGTTGAATATCAAAAAGGGTTTGATGAATAGATCATGTGAGGGTTATTATACTTGTTCATGATTACACACACCTATATGGCACATGAATAGAGAGAGATATATATGATTTGGGTAAAGGTTATGTATGAGTATGCATGCACAAGGAGCAATTACAGTCTGGATAAAGTGACAAGTTACATATCTATGTGAAAGAAGTTACACGGGGTCAGAAGTTTTCAGAAGAAAGAAAACCCTAGTTTTCAAAAGGCATATGCAGGTTGCATAACAGTTTTTTCACGTACATACATGGGATTCATTATAGATAGGGTGCATACATACATGTGTTGTAGCTCTACAGGTCATGTACCTATTGTACTTTTGTTGATACATGTTCAATTCATGTACATATTGATTATAGGGAAATTGTATAGGTTGGATGCAGGTCAATGGTACAGATTGATACAGTTGTGCAGTGGTACATATCACAATGATAGTGTGACAATGGTTCCATAATTCTACTTCTACTTTGGGGAGGTTGGACGGAGTAGGGATAGGTGGTTGTATCCACCCTCTGGTTGTAGCCAGAGAACATAGGGGGTTGTAGCCTCCTTCTGGTTGTAGCCAGCAAATCATGGATTTGGACTGTCCTTCATGCTATAGCTTGAGAAAATAGGGGGTTGGAGCCTCCTTCCAGTTGCAGCTGGAAAACAAAGGAATTTGGTGCTTCCAATGAATGTGATTCTTCAAGATATATAAGAAAAATCATTACGGGGTTTTCTCCCTCTTTGGGTTTCCACGTAAAAGCATCGGTGTACTGTGTAAGTGTGTGATTACTCATTTTTTCATTGTTTATTTACTTTGTAACTATTGGATGATAATGATACATTGATATAGCACTTGCATTTTTGGAGAAAAAGGATATAATTTCTTTATTATTGATTCACTCCCCCTCTCAGTAATCTAACAGTTCCTCCTCTTTCCCCATGGAAAATATTTCAATTTATAGGCATGAGAGGCAAAAATACCATGAGGAAATGAGGGATATGGATAAGGATATAGACACTTGAGGTTTGCATCAGATCCTAGGGTGAATCCCAAGCACGAGGTTCGAACATAACTTACCCAATCTAAGAGAGCTAGCCCATAGAATTTGGTGGAGAAGATCCCCCTTTTTCCTCACCAAGAATGGCACTTCCCCATAGTGAAAGACAAGGATCCATATTAGGAATGACACTCCCCTAACATAGCATATAGGGTACCATGGAACTCCCCCAATATGGTCAGGGGGTGCCACCCTTCATAATTTCTTAAAAACTAGTTGAAGTTTCCAAGGAAAATATGTGTATTGATTGTCAATGATGGGGCTTTTATTTCTAACATGATTTTGAGGCTATGGAAAATGTTTCTAAGGTGTCGATTGAGTTTTGAAACTTAAAAAAAGTGCATGAATCCTATTATGAAACTTTTGACACTTGCGACGGTTGAATTGCGACACTTACGACACTTAGAATGTGACGTTTACGCCACATGCGAAATTTGTGACACTTAAAACATCATGTTTGCGCAACATGTGACACTTTATGTGCAAGTGTGGAATTTTTATGGGTAACATGGTGTTGACGCTTGAATCCGTCGGGACCAAAATGCCAACCTCACGAGGATATGAATCCTCTGGCATTTTAATAGAGGTGGTACTCCTCTTTGTCTTATGCTATTCTGTCATAATTTAAGATTTAGAAATAATATGGGACCTTGAGATGGTAGACTCTTTATGATCAACGAAAGATAAAAATGAAGAAAGATAAAAGATTTATTTTAAAGGGAATTCCTGAGAAATGACTAGGAACCTCACACATCACACATTGCATAAAATAAACACAATTTCCTCACATCCATCATAGTGAAAATACAGATTTGTGATCACACATAAAAGTAAAAGAAGATGGTCCAGATGCATAAGATAAATTTGATAGAGTAAACACATGTATAGCTCAAAAGAAGAATATGATATACCAATTTTAAATATTTTATACTAATAACTCAGAGTTTTGAAACACCGTCAAAACTTATCCCGACTTACTTCTCTTAGGATTTCTCAAAAATAATAAAGTTTGTTACAATGCTTTGAAATTAAAAAAAAAACATTTTTTCAGAGGACTGGGATTAGGGCTCCCGTGGACCATAAAAGTAAACATAAAAATGAAATAAATTGTAGAAGGAATAAGGTGGGCGTACATATAGCAGCAAGATATGGAAATAAGACAAAGAGAAAGTTATCATATTTCAGTTCAATATTTCTATTCAAAGAAGTAGAATAACTGGATGAAAACTGATAAAGAAAGAATAATTGTGACTAGCATAGACTTACTATGATGGTATCTCTCACTTTCATTTGCTTGTAGTTTTCCTTTTATTCTCCTCGCCAATAGTTTCCAGAACTGTCCCAACTGTCGTTTCTTGGCCTTGTCTAGTTAACTTATCAATTTCTCTTTTAAACCATTCTTCAATATAATCTTTCATGGGTGCAACATTTATCTCATGTCTATATTTAATATTAAATAATTCCCCTTCTAAATCTCTTAGATCATGAGAAATACCATGCATTGATTCTTCAATGTCTTGATTTTTTATAGAGTTATCAATGAGCCAATTATCAATTTATTCTTCTCCATACTCAATTACACTATTGAAATTTTCGATCGATAATCCCTTAAGATTTTTCACGTATTCATCAAATTGTTGCTTTGTCATAAAAATTGAATTAAATATTAATTTTGGATCTTGAACTTCACCAATACTACTTGCTAAGTCTATTTATGTAATCCTTTTGAATAATTCTTCTCTCTTTGTTATGAATTCACTACAAGTTTGAACAATATCTCTTAAATTTTTAATTTTTTCTATCTAGTAAGAATTCAATTGGTTAGACTGGGCACAAATGTTGTAGGGAGTATTCACCCCACAAGAGTTGAGCTCCATTAGGTTCTACCAGTGCCTAAGATGGGAATAGAGACATAAACTAAAGATGTTCCTAGATATGATCCATACATGAAAACAAGAAAGGAAATAAATCGTGCATGGATTGACAACATATATAATAGTATATCATAACACATAATTATACTAATTCTCTACCAATGAATACATAAACTCATATGAACAACTAGATAGAGGGAAACATCCAATACATCTTATATTAATCAAAGAATCAATATTACAACTTACAAATGAGAAGTTGATGCAATGGTCTCCTTCCAACCTCCTTACCCAAGTCTTGCAACCAAATCACCAGAGTAACCTTGCTAGCGCTTTCCTCCTCCTCTCCCATGGGAAATGGATTGGTTCTTATATGGATTTATGGATAAGGTCATATAGATATTAGGATAATATTCTCAAACTCATAATGGAATCCTTATCGAGGCTTAACCCTAAGAAAGCATTGGGAGGTATTATCCATTGAAACCAAATCCAAAAATAGGAGATTCTAGACTTGATCACTCCATAGACACATAGACAAAGTGACCAATCAATCTTTTGCATGCCAATAGGAGTGACCAAATTTTTTGGGCGCACCCTTACTGGAGGAAAAGGAAGACCAAGTGGGAAATTGGCTAGAAACTTAGGGAAAAAGTGGTAGGTTTTAAGGGTTAAAATGAGGGGTTTCTAGGGGATAATGACCTAGATATTAGGTGATATTTAGGTGATAATGACCTAATGATTTGGTGGAAAATAACTCTATAAAATATGCCCCCTAAAGTGTGATTTTAGAAGAGGTGTCTTATGGTAGAAACACTTTATAAATCAATTCGTAGATATTTGGGAAAAGATTCTTGGAGTAGAGCATCGCCAATCCTGCAGAAAAAGATCCCCAATGCAGGAATACCCATGCTCAGTAAGAAATACAAGAGAATAGATGCCATATATACATTACAAATCCTTACATGAAACAAGTGATGGCCACAATACAATACACCATGGATCCATCAAACTAATCATGACATGATCATGGCCATGAAGGTATACATTATAGATCCATGTAATACGCAAGTGAAATCATAGCCACGAACAAGTACAAATGTGGATCTATGTCACATCATACAAATCAGTGAGGTGAATCAATAACTGAGAAATCGATGAAGTGCTCATGAATATTCTCCATCATAGCTTGGGAAATAATAATATTTAACATGAGTGTGATATTTCCCAAGGTCTTCATCTTTGATCCAAATGGTATGAATCTACAACATGAGAATAAATGAGTTGAATTTGAGCATGGTATAAACCATATGATTATCGATCATTAATGTATATTGTTAAAAGATGTGAGGGAATCCACCAATGATGATGATGGAACCCAATATACATAGTACAATATACAAAGTGTGAATAAAGGAGTTGGCGTCGAACACTTGTAGATTCATTCGACAAGATCCAATGATGTAAACCCACCTTCAAAATGCAAGGAGACCTTCCACTAATGTCTGCAAGTCTCAGGGTACTAATGGGTTTCTATGTTTCAATACTGGATAATGAGCTAGAGTCAACAAGGTGAAATTTGTCGAAGGAGAGCCTTGATGTATCCCCCATCAATCGACATGAAACATGTAAAGATAGATGGTGTGAAAATCTTAATGATGGAGAAAAACTGACACAGGGATGGTCGGTATAAAGAGGAAAAAAGGGAATGTAGATAGTCATCGCAAGTAAAATTCCCTTGAACAAGTATGCACGACAAATAACTTGAATCAACAACATTAACTCAGGTGAATACCATAACACTGGTCATGGACCTATCAGGGGAATGTGACACACAATGGAAATGGTTGTCAATGAGAGAGAATGGGTGACTCGACTGTTATATATGATGATAGAATAGGTGCATTGTTCAAGGGAGACTCAAAGTAGTGATTATTGCCAGATAATGAAGATAATAAGATGGAAAATCCCTCTAAAAATTCCCCACCATGATTTGCGAGTACCTCTTTCTAGTTTTATGAGTTGGAGGAGGATAACATATTATTGATATAGCTCATTTGGCGATGATTCCCTCAACATATTTTTAATGAACCTGAAGAAGGAGGGGTTCGGTCCCATGTGGGTCCTTTAATATTTGGTTTTATGAGTCCAAATAAGGTAAAATATATGGTATTTTCATGTTTAGAGATTCTGAAAAGGTTGTAAAGAAGACTCCATAATGGAATTTTTCATAAAGTTAGTCCCCAGGGTCTGAAAAAGTATAAAAGGATACCTAGGAGAACTCTTCGAATCATGCTTGACTAGAGTATTCATTTTTCGTAATTATTCTAACAAGGCTAAAAAGGGGTAAAACTATCGCTCAAAATATTCCCTTTCTAACCTTTTAATGAGTTTGAAAGGAAACAATCTTACTCAACAATATTTTCATGTTTAGAGAGTTTGAAAAGAGCTTAAATGAGACTCCAAAGAGTTCCTTTTTCGTATAGATTTTACGAGTCCGAAAAAGGAGATAAAACTAGACTCAGTAACCTATTCTCATTTATTAATGAGAATGAGAAAGAACAAAGACTGATATTGGTAACTTATTCTCATGTATTTATGAGCACGAGAAAGAACAAAGACTAAGCTCAAAATTGGTTTCATTTTTACACAATCTTGAAACAAAGTAAAACTATGCTTGGGTAGGTTTCATTTTTTTAGAAGCTTGAAACTAGAAAACTAACTGTACTCGACACTTCCCAATGGAAATTCCAAAGGTAGGTGGTTGGTTCTTTTCCCCCAACTTGAGAAGCTAGCAGATTAAATCCATCATGATAATCAAAGGATGGAGACATGCCCCCCAAGCTTCATTTCATGTGCCAACTCTTCTCCCATCACCAATATCTATGCCAAATTATACTATTGGATACTAATAGGAGAATGTTCACCAGAGGAAGAAAGAGGATCAATTGTCATAAGTAGATGATATGAAGGTTTAGTTACGAGTTCTTATGAAAGACTTGACTCAATGAGCGAGGAAATTGTTTCATTTTTTAACGATCTTGACACAGGAAAAGAACTATGCTCATAAGGGTTTGTTTCATTTTTTAATGAGATTGACATAGGAAAAGAACTACGATTGGAAATCGGTTTCATTTTTTAACCAGATTTAAATAAAAAATAAACTATGATCTTTGTTGGGTTGTATCCCTAGACCTCTATTTCATTTTTTAACAAGATTGACATAGAAAATTGAACCCTGCTCATTACTATCATATTGATCATGGCTTCCAAGAGGATAAGACTCTCGAAGGAATACATGTCAAGGGACAAACCTCGATCATGGCTTCCAAGAGATATTCGCTAGACAGAAGAACAATGCTTTGGAAGGAATACACATCAAGGGGCATGATAGGGGTAGGGATATTAGGGTATAAAATCTTGATCGAATAGATCACCATGTCAACTACCATATCTAATTTAGAAGAAGAGATATATTCCTTCTCATTTGGAGTTGAATGCATGGGACAGGTGGCCACATAATTAACTTGCGGCGGGGTGGATGATGCTAACATATAAGGACCATTCAAGGAAGACTAATGGTTGACTGTCATGTGAGGACCAATGAATGAAATCTGGTCTATGGTCACTATATTTCCATTATGAGGGAAACACATCACTCAAAAGAGTGTGGACACAAAATATTTCATGGAATAAACATATTCTCTCCCAAGGAGAAAATTAAATTACAATAGGTCATGGAAATTGATCACATCAATATAGATCATCCCACCCCCCAAAGTAGCAGGAAACTGAGGAAGTATCCCTAGAGGTTGACTAATGCTTATGTTAAAATCTAGCAGATTCTGAGTCATTGATGTAATTTGAGGTCAACCAAGAGCTTGCCAAGAACCCAAGGATAGGATGATAACAAAAGCTACTTCGTCTATTATAGTGTTAGGAATATTCCTACCACAAACTTTGACATCAATTTGGAAAGGTGCATAAGAATTAATACAAGGTTCCTTTAGAGAATTCCAATAAATGGTAATCACATTGCTTGAAGGGGGTGTCATTGGAATGGGTGGAATGATCCCTAGTCCAGAGGAATCCGTAGTAACAAGAAAGACCCGAGCTACATCCTCATTCTTAAAAGGAGGAGTGGGATCGACCGATGGGGATATCAAATTGACCACTTGATGGACCAAATTGATCGAGGAGGTACTTATATCTATCAATTTGGGTTCAATCTATAAAGAGGGAGTGGGATTGACTGACGATGGGGTCAGATCAACCACTTTATCAACTGGGTCAACTCAGGATGAAACCAAATTAACCACTTGATCAACTGGACTAATCGAGGATGGAACAAGATTGATATGTTCATCAACTAATCACGGGTTGGGAGATATTTTATGGTAACCTGTTGGAATTGTTTTCTAAACATCGTCAATCTTATTCAACAGATATGAGGCTTCATCCATGCAGGGACAAAGGTAGGTGCGGTGCATTTCCTTAGATAACAAGAACGGAAATTTGACTTTACCCTTTGTATTTCCAACCTGATTACTAGTCAATGGGTTATCACCAACATGACTTGCAACGGCTAATGATGCAGATTGAAAAGAAACCTGAGACCACACTTCTATGACCTTGGAAATACCAAGGAAATCCTTGATAAGGTGATCACCCTTGCAAAGCCTGCAAGGGAATTTGGGCTTGTGGTTCTTCTTTTTACACTTGAATTCATCATCAAAACTTAAAACATGATGCTTAGAGGGTGGTTGATCTCTTTCAACATGTCCGAAAGTGGTTGGAATATTTACCTCTTTCACATTTTTCTTCTTCTTAATCTTTTGTTTCTTGTTCTTATTGTCCACCTGGTTACTAGCTATAGATATTTCACTAGGCGAAGAGGAAGAATGGGAAGAAGAACCTATGGGAAAAGAAGGAAGAGAATCAACATGAGGTTGATGATCCTAGGGTGCAGTGTTTACATATGAAGCAATAGGAGCATTGATGTTCACCGGAGTGGAAAACAACCAAACCAGTAATCCAATCGTGAGACCAGGAAGAGTCAAAGTTGCGATGTAAGGTGGACCAATGTGTCCCGCAGAATGAGAAACAATTGATATCCATGGAAAAGGGATTCCTTTGTTGGTATTCCTAGGAACACATGACATAGATACAGACTCAAACCTAATTTCTACTAAGAAAACAAACAACTCGCCCTAGAAAATCTAGGAAGAAAACCAAACAAACCAATAACTTCTCACAATGAATGTAGTAGTTGGTGATGAAATCCAACATCGTGAGAACATGTGAGAAGGGGATGAGATGAGTGGGTGTACTAGTTATGTTGAATACCTTCTTAACGTACTTACGCCCTGGTGCAAGTCCCCTTATGGAAAGAGCCGCGGGTGACCCTCCAAGGAGCCCGAGTGAGTTTTACCAACGTTTGACCCAGGTACAGTGAAGATTCTCCTTCACTGTCACCTTGTGTATAGACCCTAAGGATTATGTCTACTAATGTTACCAACTCACACTCAACCTCCAGGTAGGTACATTCAATGGTATGGATCAAAATTATGGGTAATATATCAAGTCCAAAATTCTTCAAGAGAACTGAGAACAAGAGGACCAAAAAAAGCTCCAGAGGACCTCGAATGGATTCAAGATTCACGAAGTTCCAAGACCAAATGAAAAAATTCAATTCTCAGGAAGAAACCCTAATATAATAACATTCCAATACATCTGTTTAAGCCTTGGAGTGGTAATATCTGTTGCTCTCCTACACACGACCTCATTTTTATCCCCTGTGTGAGAGGGGGGTCCTCGCTATGCTTATACAAAAATTGGATTTTCTCTCTCTATTGCAATATTCTAATTTGATTTTTGGTTCTTTGGATAGTTCACCTCAGATCCTATTCCAAAGATCTATCCTGATATATTGTTGATGTACAGACCCTAAAAATAATTTTTTCTAGATCATTTTTATTAAGCACTTGATTTTATGGTTGTTGGTTTACTCAAGGGTGAAGTAGTGAAACTGATAATGTTTAAAGGACTCTAATCCAAAAAGGTGCATAGAATGATGCAATGCAATAATTCTTTTTTGATGAAAGCTAGATAAATCAAGGAGGGGAGTTCTTTATGCATTATAATGACAACTAAGAACTCAACAACATGCAATATTAATTTTATTTTCAATGAAAAGGATAACAATGCCAAATGTTGAAATGAAGTTTTTTCAATCTGAAAGCAAACAAATTTCCTAAGCTACTTTTGAAAACACTCCAACACAATTTTATGATTTCTCTTTTTCTTTTCAATTAAATGCAATTTGAAAGGAATTCCTTCTATTTCTTTTCTTTTAATCTACAATGTGTAATGCACAAAAAATTAAATAGGAAGGAAGAAAGCAAAGATTCCAAATTGAAACACACAAAACTCAAGGCTTCAAAACTGAAAAGAGTCTTCCAAATGACTGAAAAAAAATCAACACTCAAAGAAATCAAAGAAAGAGTGGGAAAACAATCAAATAAAAATTTGTCCAAACCAATGCAACAATAATTTCAATAATATGACATATGAGTCGCATACAAAAAGAGAGGAAAACTTCTCAAGAAAAAAGAAAAACATTTCACAAAAAACAATTGTAAAATTCACAACAAGAAATCTAAGGCAGATTCAAGGTGGATATGGAGTGTTGAAGAGGACCACAATAAACAAATATGAGTGGGTTTTTTGAAGGGTGGATCTTCAAAAATGGGTCTCAGGATAATGGTCGCTCCCTCAAAAGGGAGAGAAAGTGACCGATTGCTCCTTGTGAAGGGATAAAAGGTTACCAAAAGGCATGGTCTCTCTTGGTTAACCTAAGAGGATAGTTGGTTGTTTCCTTATAGACAAAAAAGGGAGACCAAATAGGTTTTGTCACTCCCTTATAGAGAAAATTGCATGACCAAAGGAGTTTGGCCACTCTGTGTACATAGGGAAGGGGTGACCGAACCTAGGAAGTGAAAAAAGGGTGGATCTAGATGAGATTTGACAGACCTGGGATATGGGTTTTCTTCAACTAGACATAGAAAAGAGTGGAACAATGATTGGAATGGAATAAGAGAACTTAAAATAGAATATATATTTATAAATAAGCTTCAAAAATTCAACAATCTAAGGGGATTGATACATGGAGAAAAACTTCCCCAGTATGGTCGCCAATTTGTTGTAGGGATTTTTCACCCTGCAGCAATTGAGATCCTTTAGGTTCTACCAATTCCTAAGATAGGAATAAATACATAAACTAAATATGTCCTTAGATATGATTCATACGTGAAAACAACCAAGGAAACTAATCATGCATGGATTGACAAAAAAATTAATAGTATATCATAACACATAATTATACTAATTCTCCACCAATGAATACATAAACTCATATGAACAATTAGATAGAGGGAAACATCAAGTATATACTCTATTAATAAAATAATCAATATTGCAAATTACAAATGAGAAGTTAATGCAATGGTCTCCTTCCAAGCTCCTTTCCCAAGTCTTGCAACCAAATCACCAGAGTAACCTTGCTAGCTCTTTCCTCCTCCTCTCCCATGGGAAATGGCTTGGTTCTTAGAGGGATTTATGGATAAAGCCATATAGTTATTGGGACAATATTATCAAGCTCATGATGGAATCCTTCTTGAGGCTAAACCATGAGAAATCAGTGGGAGGTCTTATCCATCGAAACCAAATCCAAAAAATAGGAGATTCTAGGCTTGGTCGTTCCCTAAACACATAGACAGAGAAATCGATCGCTCCCTAATAGGACAAAAGGAGTGACCAACCCTTTTGGTCGCACCCTTAGTGAAGAAAAGAGACGACTAGGTGGGAAATTGTCTTGAAACTCAGGGGAAAAGTGGTAGGTTTTAAGGGTTAAAATGATGGGTTTGTAGGGGATAATGACCTAGATATTAGGTGATATTTAGGTGATAATGACCTAATGATTAGGTGGAAAATAACTCTATAACAATAGGAAAATATTATTCTCTCCTCTCTGCCTCTATCATATTCGAAACTTTTATTCCAAATGGTAAGACAACATCAATATCAAACACTTATTCATTTTTAATATCACCTTGAAGATATTCATGGAGTGCATGTGCTCTCAAACTAAAAGAAACAATATTTTTAGAGATTTCCCAAGCCTCCATTACGAGTGACATTCTCTTTTTAATATTATTCTCAACATAATTTCAAATAGCCATAAGAAAACTTGATAAACCTTTGAATTTGGTAGCTAATGTGGTTGGCTTTATCATTGTTAAAGGGCTAGACAAAATAAGAAGAGGCATCAATGCAGTTTCCAATTATTTGATCTTTTCCTTTAGCATGGCATTGTCATCTTCCAAACCATCAATAGAATCATCAAGTGCATCCATGTTTTCCTTGTGGATTTTTGAAATTTGAGATGGTCGCATTTACTTAAGGTCAACCCAGGAACAAGATTTTCCTTTCTTATTCCTCTCATCATTTCTTTCCAATATTCAATTTTTAGAAACTTTGTCAAAAACAACACTCTGAATAGTAAAGGATTCTTCCGCACTGAAACTTTCATTCTGAACAATTTCCAATGCAAAATTTTGTTGAACAACACGCTTCGGTTGTTCTATTCCAGGAAATATCTTTTCAATATCTTCTTGCAATTCCATATCTTCCAAAGAGAATCCTTAAATGTCATTTTCTACGAGATTGTTCTCTTCCTCTTGCAATGGAGTTTTTTTTTTCATTCTTACAGGAAATTTGCGGGAAATTTCAATTTTCCTAGTGGGGGGGTTCTTATATCCTCCTCCATTAGAGTTATTGTTGACAAAATTCTTAACTGTGTGAGCTACTCGAGCACTGCTTTAGGATGTAGTATTCTTCAAAGTGACAATTGGAGACTGAGAACTCTTTTCACCGGGTTTTTTTCTTTTCTGTTTATAAAGGTCGTTGATGTTGAGTAGTGTTTCCATATCAACAATATCATGTGCAGGAGTGTTTCGGCTATTGACTTCTTCTTCTTCACTCAAAATAGTTTGAATGAAAGAATTATTAAACCCCACTGATTGCATATGTTCAACAAATATATTTTTTGGGTCAAAACTTTTGATCCTCTCAACATATTTCAAATTGACATTATTAAAATTACCTACAAATTCATCAATTTTATCCATATTCCTCAATACAAATTATCCCATATTCCAGGGAAGAGGAATAAATTATTTTTTTCTATTTTCATGGAAAAAGTGCAACGAGAAATTTTATTTCCTTGCTACCTCTGTGATGAATAATTTATCAGGCACATAATATGGAAGAAAGGAGGGATTCTCCTTTGAACAAAATATTCTTATAATATTATGATTCTCCATTTTTTCAATCGTTCCTTTTTTCTCGAGAAATTTGGTAGCTTTGAATAGATATCCTAGAAGTGCTTTCACCGAATAAAATTTTCTTTAATAATGAAACAAAATCATTATAGACTTCATAGAAAAATAAAGGGGTTTTATGCCTCCATAATGCCTGATTCTAAAAAGTTACAGGGTCCGCTTCACATTTTACCTTCTTCCTGATAGTTAAATTTGGGAATTGGTAAAAGTGTGTGATAGCAAATTTCAAATATATATCCATAAAGAATTTCTTATCCTTTTCTAAATGCGATAATTGGGAATAAATTTAGATGGAAATGAGTTTATCTCAGTCAAAAATAGCTTTCTCTTGGACTGTAAAATAAAAAATATATAAAATCATCCAAGATATGGAAGCAGTATTCTCCTGACCTGTTATTCTGGTGAATAGCCATGATATTTCTCGATAAGGGTTTTTCAAAGAGTCAACCTGAATTCTAGTTATGTATACTGGTATAGACGTGATATTCTCTAAGTACTATGGAAACATGTTGAGCCCATTATTATTTTTCTTCAGAAAGTCTCTACAATATTCACCTTTGAAGGTGAGAGTAGGCTCTGGAAGCTTTAACATTTTACGAAAGACTTGAGGAGAAAAATAATTTGGGGAATTTCCCTGGAGTTGTATAACCCTTTGATTTGGTACATATTTTTCAACACACCGTGCAACAATTTATTTACAGACAAAAACCTATGGAACACAACCAACAAGAGAAATCCCAGATGTCCAAATCACGTTCC
>ML786145.1:371683-426615 GCA_009831015.1 Picea engelmannii
ATGCCTCCATTATGAGTGACATTCTCTTTTTAATATTCTTCTCGACATAATTTCTAACAACCATAAGAAAAATTGATGAACCTTTGCATTTGGTACCTGATGTGGTTGGCTCTATCATTGTTAAATGGCTAGCCAAAATAGGAAGAGACATCAAGGTAGTTTCCAATTCTTTGATCTTTTCCTTCATCCTGGCATTCTCAACTTCCAAACCATCAATAGAATCATCAAGTGTATCCCCGGTTTCCTTGTGAATTTTGGAAATTTGAGATGGTTGCATATACTTAAGGTAAACCTTGGAACGAGATTTTCCTTTCTTATTCCTCTGATCATTTCTTTCCAATATTAACTTTTTATAAAATTTGTCAAAAACAAATCTCTGAATAGTAAAGGAATTTTCGTCACTGAACCTTTCATTCTGAACAATTTCCAATGAAGAGTTTTGTTGAACAACATTCTCTTGTTGTTCTATTCTAGGAAATATATTTTCAATATCTTCTTCCAATTCCATATCTTCCAAAGAGAATATTCTGGTGAATAACCATGTGATTTGTCAATAAGGGTTTTTCAAAGAGTCAACTTGAATTTTGGTTATGTCTACTAGTATAGACGTTGGATTCACAAAGTACTCTGGCAAGAGGTCGAGCCCATTATTATGTTTCTTCAGAAAGTCCCTACAATATTTACCTTTGAAGGTGAGAGTGGGCTCTGGTAACTTTAACATTTTACAGAAGACTTGAGGTGAAAAAGAAATTGGAGAATGTCCCTAGAATTGTATAGCCCTTTGATTCGATACATATTTGTCAACACACCATGCAAAAAAAAAATTACAGTAAAAAATCTCTAGAACACAACCAACAAGAGAAATCCCAGATGTCCAAATCACATTCTTGTTTCTCTGAGCACCAGGAGGGAAGGAATAATATCAATATACTCTTGACCACTGGAAATTCTGATCTTCATGGCCAAAAATATTCAAAGTATCACCATAGAACTTTTTTCGAGTTGATACTATCATTAAGTTGATAGAACTATTTATTTAGATGAATGATAGTTACAAATGAGCCTTTTTGAGAGATAATGATAATTTAATCCTTTCAAAAATGAGGATTAAATGAATATTTAATGAATATTTCTCGATATTTTTTCCATTAATAATGACCATTTTGAAGTATGCAAAACAATTGTTAGCATATAAATAACACTTATTTCACATTTGAAAAAGAAAAGCAATGGCAGGGGTGAAGATGACAACAGTTCATTATGAAATTTTCGTGAACCCGCCAACCCGTGAAACTGCGGTTGGATGCGATATCCAAATAAACTAATTATAGAAGGTGGTCAGTCGAACTCATGAATTCCAATAGAATGAAACCTAAGGGAACCCTAGATCTACAATGAAAATAAATTTAAGTGATGGTCGAAATGTAGAATGTAGAAGTTGAAGTGTAATGTGAAGTCTTCATAAATGAAAGGAAAAGTTTTGAACCCGCATGCCCGTGAATTGAAGAAAAAAACTAAGTGTTGAGGCAAAATTATGCACAAGTGAATGAATAGAAATGTAAGTGGGACAGTCCACAGATCTGAAGGTCCACAAACTTGAAAATGGATAAGTATAGTAACCAAGAAAGGAAAAAATAAGGGATTAAAGGAATTGGGAAAAAAGGAAAAGTATATAAAGGGGGGAAGAAAGGGTGTAAAGAAGTGGGAAAATAGAACAAGGGAAGGGAAAACTAAAATCTCGAAAAATGTTTCAACACAGGGAGAGAGAGAGAGAGAGAGAGAGAGAGACAACAAGCATAGAAGAGAGTTTGAGAGTGATATGGAGATACAAAGAAAAGGAGTAGAGAGAGAGGGAGATTCTTGATGAGGTGGGGAATAAAGAGGGAGTGGGAGAGAGAAAACAAGAGTGACTCGTGATATAGGGGGATAGGGAGTGGTGGGAGAGAGGGGTATATGTAGGGGAGAGAGAGTGAAAAGGGAGAGAAGGGAATAAAGGGAGAGAGAGAGTGTGAGGCATGGAAATGCAAGGTATAGGTATAGGTCTAGGTCTAGGCCATGGTCTAGGTATAGGTATAGGTCTAGGTTATTGTATAGGTCTAGGTCTAGGTCTTGCCATGTCTAGGTCTAGGTCATGGTATAGGTCATGGGTTAATGGTATCTTTGAGATTTGTTTTCTTTGTTGTTATGAATTTCCTTCAGGCCAACATAGCATATAAGAATAGATATAGTCTTTGGTTTCATGTAATATAAAAAGTAATCTAGGTCATGGTCTAGGTCTAGGTATAAGTCATGGCCATGGTCTAGGTCGAGGTCTAGGTCATGTTATAGGTCTAGGTATTTACATTCCTTTCCATGTCTATGTCTAGGTCTTTCCATGTCTAGGTCAAGGCCATGTCTTGACTTGACATGTGCTAAAATTGCTAGAGTGTGTGAGAATGTGAGAACGAGAGAGAGGGAGGAATATAGGGGGCAAAGAGAGAGAGTGTGAGAGGGAGACAAAGAGGGGGGTACAAAGAGATATTGATAAGTAGAGGGAGGGAGACATAGAGGGGTGTAGAGAGAGAGAGAGAGAGAGAGAGAGAGAGAGAGAGAGATAGAGAGAGAGGAATGGGGGGAGAGAGGGAAGGGAGGTAGAGAGAGGTAAAGAGATAAAGGGGGGAGAGTGGAGGAGAGAGGGAGGGGGATAGAAATTGAGGGGGATATGTAGGTGTTACGAGGAAAATATCTCTCTGGATAGGGTAAACCACAACATACATGAATGACTGTAGAAATCTACTCTATTCCCAAGTATTCTATATAAACAAATATGCTAGCAAGATAATATAAAAGGCCTACCTCATCTAGATGTTTGATGAAGTCCACCATTGAGAACTTGACCCAAAGAAATATACCTGCAACTAGTCCTCAACAACCAAGAAAATAAATCATATGGTGAAAATATATGATGTTAGCACATTCAATAGAATAATCCATTAATATACATAATAAATACACCCATGGAACAATAATTCAAATATTTGCAAGATATCATTTGGATGGGAAAATAGTATTTCTGTTAATATATGATCAACAAAAGTGAAAACGTTACAGACTTCCATGTCAACACAGTTCAAAACCAAGAAACTAAGTTCCTTCTAGCTAGGTCTCCACCACTTCAATCCTACACCAAAGGCAAGCTCATAGAAGAGAGACAGTGAAGTTATCAATCAATAAGGGAAGAGATTGGGGGTTGAACACTATGCTTAGACTTAAAGGACAAAGGGATGCAAACTCAACATGAATTAAATAATTTCTCCAGAGTAACTTTGCTCTCAATTTTGAATTATTTCTCCTCCTTTTCCATATCTTGAAATTGGTCCATTTATAGCCTTCAAATGGAACTGAAGAGATGAGTCGAAAAGTTTCTAGTATATGGAAGGCCAAGGATCATTGATCTCCTGCCATGACATGGAAACTTGACACCATTTTTCATTTTTGGGAACAAATCCCGATGTACACAGGATGTAGTGATGCATCCTGCATATACGCATGTTGTATAGTAGGCAAGGTGCGTATATGTGAAAAAAATGTATTTTTAGCTCTGGGATTTGCAAAAAGGGATGAAAAGTCTACATAGGGAAATGGAAAAAGGCCCTCTGTGCAATATTTCATAGGGTGAGGAAAATCTTGTTGTAACAAATGCCCCCTAATGTGTGAGGTTAGAAGAGTATCTGCGATAGCCGAAATACATTATAAAAGCCCAGAAGTGGAGTGATGGGGAACCAACTGGAAGAACTAGTTACTCATTACATTCTACACTGACTTTTCATACATGGATACCAATTTGAATCACACTGCAGATCCATGTGAAAATATAACAAACAACTATTTGTGGCCATGAATAGGAAAATACAAATGCAGTTACAAAGTTATAGGTTGTCATAGTCACAAACAAGGCCTAGTAGAACCAGTCTCAAAATCAATCTGAAGATATATGTATCCCATGGAGTACAATATGATCTCCCATGTGTTGGCATGTTTTTAGGAATATGTGCTTGTCATTGATGGCAAGATCAGAGTATGCAATGATGGAAAAACAAGGACAATGTAAGCTAAGATGAGATAGTGCAAAGGTGCACGAAGAGTGCAAGAGTGTGCTTGTTTATTTGATGGAAAACAGGTAGGCAAGGAAGATCAACAGTGTAGATACCGGGCATTGGAGGAGTCAAGGAAGAAACTCACGAAAATAATGTCGAAATGATGAAATGAGAAATGTCGAAATACGTTGAGCTGACTCCATTTTGGAGTTTCGGATACTGGGAGATTGAGAAGTCAAGAGTTGAGACTCTTCAACATAGGAGTCCGGAGTTGCGAAATATGGAATCCCGAAATCTTGAAAGGGGCACATCAACAAGATTTTTACAGACCAGGAAATAACTCCATTTCGGAGTCCCAGATACAGGGAGTTGAAGTGTTGAAACACTTCAACACAGGGGTGTCGAAATGTTGAAACGCCGAAATCCCAAAAGCAGGAGACAGTTCCGGATATCGGGAGTTGAAGTGTCAAAACACTTCACCACAGGAGTCCCGGTATCGAAAATGAAGAACGCTGAAATCATGAAAGCAGAAGACAGTTTCAGATACCGAGAGTTGAAGTGTCAAAACACTTCACCATAGGAGTCCCAGAATCGCAAAATGTGAAATGCCAAAATCCTGAAAGCAGGAGACAACTTCGGATACCAGGAGATGGAGGAGTCAAGTGTCGAGACTCCTCATCATAGGAGTCCTGAATTTGCGAAGTGCGAAAAGACAAAAATATGATGTGACTTCATTTCGGAGTTTCACAGACTGGGACTTGGAAGTGTCGAGAACATTCACATCAAGAATGCCAAAATCACGATATGCAAAATCGCGAAGTGATCTAGGCCGATAGATCCAAGAGGAGAATGTGGCAGACCACGTCAGAAAGGACAAGTGGAAGACTATGACACATGGCACGATCAAACAATGACAAGTGTCGAGTTGATTAGGCATTTCAGGCCACTCGAAATCACAATTCTGAGTGACATGTGACAGCCACTCCGGTCACAACACGTCATTGAGTGACGCAAGACTGACCTCACTCGGGGAGTTTTTTCTTCGGGATTTTTAACTCCATCACTCCCCCAAAGTCCCGAAGGATGAATTTCTGGGGTAGAGGATAGTTATCCGATCACCACGGATCAAGGACCGTTGATCTGGAGATCGAAGTGCTTGTGTGATTGGAGAGGGGTCATATTCTGGTGGTCACATTGTTGAAGAACTGTAGAAGATAACTCAAAGTGCCAAGCTCCATTTTGGAGTTTCGGGGATCGGGACATGGAGAGTAACGAAATATTCACCACAGGGATCCCGAAATACCGAAGTGCGAAAAGGTGAAATGAATGCAAGATTCAATGAAGTCAATTCAACGGTGTAGATGAATTTGAATAAGATCGGAGGGCTACTGTTTCACTTCACAGTGTAACTGCTAGAAACAAATGATGGTTTCTACCAGAGGATGAGCTTGTCTATGACAGAGAAGACAAAGAGGCTCAACTGCTAGAGAAGCTGAGGAATCTCTAGATAACACCTAGTGATGATGGATGCGTGGGGTAAACTAGCAGAGAAGCTGAAGAGTTACCATGATGATTAGGCAGAGCACTGACAATGAGCAGGAGATGCAGAACAGAGAGAGAGAATGTGGCACACAGGAGATGGGATAGTTGTGGAAGAGTAAAGTGGCAAAAACACCCCGATGTGGAGCAGATTGTGGCCGTAGAGGATGCAAGAGCAAGAAGTAGATTGGATGCACAACATGCACAGAGAGTATAAGAATGTTGAACAAAGAAGAAATGGGGGTTGTTGTTGAGTGTGATTGAGGTGTGAAGAAGGAGGCAGACCGCAGCAGCAGAAATGCACAGAAGGGAAATGGTGCATTGAAGTGACATGGCGCAAAGAGCATAAAAGGCAAAAGAACAAAACGCGCAAGGAGTGTGCAGAAGACACTGATGCAGATAAAGCAGCGTAGTGTAGCAGAATAGTGATGAGACTAGTAAGCCATTGAATAACTTTATATCATTGTAATAAGTATTAATAGAAAAGATTTAGATTTCAGGGTGGTAGGGAGGTGCTAGGGACGACTGTTTTCCTCAGAGGTTCAAGTCGGTTCTTGAACAAAGGGAGTTGTAGCTTCCATCTGGTTGCAGCTAGAGAAACCAAGGTGGCAGGGTGGTGCAAGGGAGAACTATTGTTATCTATTATACAGTTTGGTGCCAGTGTGACTTGAAGTTGGTGCTTCCATCCATTTGGTGTTGGAACACTTAGGGAGTTGGTGTTTCCTTCTAGTGGGTCCTAGAGAAACCAGGGAGTTGGTGCTTTCTTCTAGTTGGTGCTAGAGAATCCAGAGAGTTGGTGCTCTTAGCAAGTAGCAGCTTGCAAAACAGAGGTTGTAGCCTCATTATGAGTTGGTGCTCATATGTATGATAATGTAAAGAATATACAGATTACTTATAATATAAAGAAGAAGAGGTTTTTACCCTTTATGGGTTTCCTCAGGAAATATCTGTCTCTTTGTATCTCATATGTGTGAATGATGTTGAATGGTATATTTCTTACTTCCCTGCATTATTGTGATTTTCATTGAGTGATCTGGAAAGAGTTTAAAATAAGTATAATTGTTTAAGAAAGGTTACAACTAATTCGCGGCCCCCCTCTTAGTTTTCAACCACTTGGTATCAGAGCCAACCCCTTTTATCTAAGGGCATATCCTAGAGCTTAAACATGTCAAGCCATGAAGGGAATTAAACCAATAAGGCCCCTCTGTTCAATGGAAAAAACTTTGCCTTCTATAAAGTTAGAATGAGAACCTACATAATGGATTTAGGTGCAGATGTATGGGATGTGGTAGATACTGGTTATGTAAATCCAATTGTACTAGCTAATAAGGACGACAAGCTAGAATTTAGCTTCAATGCTAAGGCTATGAATGCTATCTTGAGTGGGATTGCAGAAACAGAATTCGTAAAATTTATGCACCTAGGAAATGCCAAAGAAATGTGGGACAAACTCATTAGAATTTATGAAGGTAATGAGAAGGTACAGGACACCAAGCTTCAAACCTACATAATACAGTTTGAATAGTTGGGGATGAAAGAAGATGAAATTGTTGGAAAATACTTTATGAGAATAGAAGAAATGGTAAATGCAATGAAATCACTTGGTGAAAAAATTGAGGAACCTTCTTTAGTTCAGAAAATCTTGAGAACTCTCCCAAATAGGTTTAATCCGAAGGTATCTACTATAGAAGAACTTAATGATCTAAAAACCTTGGAGTTTGATCAAATTCTAGGAACATTGACTGCATATGAAATTAGAATAGTTAAAGATAAACCCACCTCCAAAGAAGCATCATTTAAGGCAGACAAGAATGAGGATTCTGAGCCCGATGAAATTGAAGAAAAAATTGTGAAGAGACTGAAGAAGGGATCATGCAAATACAAAGATAAACTTCCTTTCAAATGTTTCAAATATGGTAGGCTAGGTCATTTTGCAAACAAATGTCCCCACAAAAGAAAGGATCATACATGTGATGATGAGGAGAAGAAAAAACACAGAAATTTATTTAAAGAGAATAACTTTAAGAAGAAAAGTCTTTGCGTAAACAATGATGATGATCCTTCAAATGATGAAGACAATGAATCCTCTATTGAAGATAAACTAAATGAATTCATACTTATGGCCAAAGAGGATTATGATAATAAAAGAACAGGAAGTGATGCTAATGAAGAAGAAGGTGTGGTTGACATGGAAGGAGAACTGATCAGTGCACTAGAAGAGATTGACAGACTAAGAATTAAGAAAAGAAAGAAAGGAAAATTGATGATACAGTTCAAGAAAGACAGTAAAGAACCTGACGATGACCTTGTCCTACTAAAAGTGGAATTAGAAGAGGTAAATAAAATCAAAGACATTCTAAAACGACAGTTATTAGAAAAGAAGGCAAGATGTGAAGCCTTAGAACAAGAAGTAGTGAAAACCAGGAAAGAGATGGAGAAGTTTCAAGCCTTATATAATTAGAATCTGTCAAGTATCAAAGCCTCGAAAGTATCAAAGGAATCCAAATCTGAAAACTAGTTTGGGCTAAGAAGAGGGATCAAGTAGTGGTAAGAAAATAAAGGAAGAACCCATCAAGTTTTTCAAATCTACAAGCAATGAAAACAACAAACCTGCATAAACAAAGGAAGAAAACCAACCGCCCAGGACGAGTAAAGAAAAAGGTTCCAGGACTAAATATGTAGAACAAATAAATAGTGCGCTCCCTACTGAAAGGCATCATCAACATGGAAGAAATCGATTTTCTCAAAGAAAACAACCATTTTCCAGGTACAAAGAATTTTTCTATGGCTACTGTTTCTACTGTTCTAACTTTGGTAACAGAGATGTAAATTGTTATGTAAGACTTAGACATGATTAATTAAGATTTCAAAGGAATAAATACTTTCCATAATAAAGAATGATACAACCAAGTAACAAACCTTCACAGATTGCAAATTGCCAAACTATGTTTAGAGACATGCAACTAAGGAGGTCAAGAAATAATCAACAATCAATAAGTAGACAACGCTACAACAATAATTTTGGTGTATTGAACAATGAGATTGAATGCTACATCTATCATAACTATGGACATAAATATATTGACTGACAATTAAGGAACTATGAACCAGATTTGAATTCCCCTACTGAAAATGTCAAGGTGAGGAAGAATAAAGAAAGTGACAAGTGTGGATTAGTGTTGTCAACTCAAAGAAAAACAAACCCTTGGTATATAGACAGTAGATGCTCCAACCATATGATGGGAGACAAAGGTAAGTTTCTATCTCTAAGTGAAAGAAAATCAGGAAATGTAACCTTTGGAAATGATGCTCCAGGTAAAATAAAGGGTAAAGGGATGGTGAGTTTAAGTAATGGAAAAGGAAAATCCCAAGATGTTCTAATTGTAGATGGGATGAAACATAATCTGCTCAGTGTAAGTCAAATGTGTGACAGAGGATGTGAAGTCATATTCATGTCCAAGGATTGCAAGATAAAGTCTGTAAACTCAGGACAGGTGGTGGGCAAAGGCATAAGGACAAAAAATAATGTATATGCGCTGAAAGAAAATAGAGAAGAGTGTCATATAAGAAGACATGGTGAAAGCTGGTTATGGCATAGGAGACTTGGATATCTAAATTTTGACCACTTAATCAAACTCAAAACTCTGAAGGAAGTAAAAGATCTTCCAAGAATATCAAAGCCCCAAGATTCAATGTGTAAACCCTGCCAAGTAGGAAATCTAACCAGGACACAGTTTAATTGCAAGAGCTTTACTTCAATAGAGAAATCACTCCAACTAGTTCATATGGATTTATGTGGACCATCAAGACATGAAGGCACAAGGAAAGAAAACTACTTCATGCTGATTATTGATGATTACTCTAGACTTACTTGGGTTGCCTTTATCAAGGAAAAAGCTGAAGCTTTTGAGAAGTTTAAAATATTTAAGGCTTTATCTGAGACTCAAACAGGCAAGAGGTTAAAGGAAGTCAGATCAGACCGAGGAGGAGAGCTTATGTCAAATGACATCAAGGAATTTTGTGATAAGCATGGGATCAAGAGAGAATACACCATCCCAAGAACTCCATAACAAAATGGAGTAGTTGAGAGGCAAAACAGAACAGTGCAGGAAATGGCCAGGTCAATAATGAATGAGAAGAACATTGGTCAAACCTACTGGGTAGAATAAATACACGCAGTAGTCCATGTTCTTAACAAATCCCACCTCAGACCACAAAGTGAAAAGACACCTTATGAACTGTGGTATGGGAGACCTACTTCAATTAAACACTTCAATGTCTTTGGGATTAAATGTTACATAAAGAATAATGATGAGAACGTTGGAAAATATGATGACAGGGATGATGAAGGTATCTTCTTAGGGTATTCTACAAACAACAAATGATATAGATGCTATAATAAGAGGCTACATAAAATGGTTGACTGTATTGACATAAAAGTTGATGAGGGAATCCCAGCAAGAGAGGTGTATAGTAATGAGTCTTCTATAGAAGACACAACTAAAGTTGAAGATGAACAGGTCCAAGAATCAGAAAATGAAGACTCTGAATCAGATGAAGACACAGATACTCAGACAAACTCAAATCAACAGACAACTTCAAATTCCTCCTCCAGAATCACCCAAAAGAATCATCCTGCAAGTCAGATAATTGGTGAAAAAGACAAAGGTGTACAAATCAGGAGAAAGCTAATCAAAAACACCGAAAAATCACATATAGCTTTCATATCCATGCTGGAACCCAAGAACTTTAATGAAGCTAACAAAGATTACCTTTGGGTTAAAGCAATGAATGATGAACTTGATCAGATTGAGAAAACCAATATGTGGGAGATGGTTCATAGACCGGAAGGTAAAATTATCATTGGTTCCAAATGGATCTTTAAGAATAAGTTGAATGAGTAGGGACAAGTTGTCAGGAACAAAGCAAGATTGGTCTATAAAGGCTATGCTCAAATAGAAGGATTGGATTTTGATGAAACATTTGCACCCGTAGCAGGGTTAGAAGCTATCAGAATATTTCTTGCCTATGCTTATCATAAAAGGTTTAAAGTCTATCAAATGGATGTCAAGTCATCTTTTCTAAATGGATATTTAAATGAAGAAGTCTATATGGAACAACCAGAGGGTTTCGAACTATCTAATAACCCTGACTTAGTATGCAAGTTGGAGAAATCTTCATATGGGTTAAAACAAGCTCCTCGTGCCTGGTATCACAGACTGGATACGTATCTCAAATACAAAGGGTTCAAGAGAGGAACAATTGACAACAATCTATATATCAAAATAGAGGGTGATGATTTTCTCATTTTGTTGGTCTATGTAGATGACATCATCTTCGGATGTAATAAGGATTCATTGGTAAAATGGTTTTCTTATGCCATGGAGTTTGATTTTGAAATGTCTATGATAGGTGAATTGTCATTTTTTCTTGGTCTGCAAATTACTCAGAGGTCTGAAGGGATGTTCATTTCTCAAGAAAAATATCTAAGAGAAATGTTGAAAAGGTTTCAAATGGAAGATTCTAAACCTGTGGGAACACCTATGGTAACTGGATGCAAATTAAGCAAGGATGATGACTCGCCTGATGTTGATCAAAGTTCATATAGGTCAATGATAGGAAGCTTGTTGTACATCACAACATCTTGCCCAGACATACTGCATTCTATTGGAATGGTAGGAAGATATCTGTCTGCACCTAAACAGAGTCATTTGCTAGATGTCAAAAGGATATTCAGGTATTTGAAAGAAACAATGACTTATGGTCTATGGTATCCCAAAAATCATAATTTTCATATAACTGCTTATTCAGATGCATATTGGGCAAACTGTGTTGATGAGAGAAAAAGAACCAGTGGAGGAGCATTCTTCCTGGGTGACTCATTGGTATCATGGCTTAGTAAAAAGAAAAGTTCCATTTCCTTATCAACTATAGAGGTAGAGTACATTGATGCTGCTACTTGTTGAACTCAGGTATTATGGATGATTCAGACACTTGCAGACTTGGAGGTAAAATACGTAGAACCGATCCCAATTCATTGTGATAACAATAGTGCCATCAGTGTTTCTAAGAATCTTGTATTCCACTCCAAGACCAAGCATATTCCCATAAAATACCATTTTCTAAGAGAGTAGGTCAGTAATAAGGTTGTTCAGGTCCATTACATTCCAACCACAGAACAAATTGCAGACATCTTTACTAAACCCCTGGCCAAGACACCATTTGAATATCTCCGACATAAGCTGGGTGTTATCCCATCTCACACCTAAGAGAGTTCATCCTATTAGGGGGAGCTTTGTATTGATTAAATATCTGATACCTCCTAAAAATACTACAACAACTCAGGGGGAGCATGTTTTCTTTGACATTGATGTCAAAGGGGGAGAAAAGGAGTGGTCTAGACGGGATGCTACAGTTGGAGGTCCAAACAGATTAGTGCAGTCATCCAGGGTTTCCATCAGTGCCAAAGGGGGAGATTGTTGGCATGTTTTCAGGCGGATGTGCTTGTCATTGATGGGAAGATCAGAGTATGCAGCAATGGAAAAATTGGGACAACGTAAGCTCATAAGAGATAGTGCAGTGGTGCACGAAGAGTGCAAGAGTGTGCTTGTTTATTTGATGGAAAACAAGTAGGCAAGGAAGATCAACATCAGAGATACCGAGCATTGGAGGAGTCAAGGAAGCAACTCATGACAAGAATGTTGAAACGGAGAAATGCGAAACGCTGGAATACATTGATCTAACTCCATTTCAGAGTTTCAGATACCGAGAGATAGAGAATTCAAGAGTTGAGACTCTTCAACACAGGAGTCCCGGAGTTGCGAAATCCGGAATCCCGAAATCCCCAAAGAGGCACATCAACAAGAGTTTTACAGACTGGGAAATAACTCCATTTAGGAGTCTCGGATACCGGGAGTTGAAGTGTCAAAACACTTCACCACATGAGTGTCGAAATGTTGAAACGGTGGAATGCGAAATGGTGAAATCCCGAAAGCAGGAGACAGTTCCAGATACTAGGGGTTGAAGTGTCAAAACACTTCACCACAGGATTCCCAATATCGCGAAATGTGAAACGCTGAAATCCCAAAAGCAAGAGATAGTTATGAATACCGGGAGTTGAAGTGTCAAAACACTTCACCACAGGAGTCCTAGAATCGTGAAATGTGAAACGCTGAAATCCCAAAAGAAGGAGACAGTTTCGAATACAAAAGTGTCGGATACCGGGAGATGGAGGAGTCAAGTGTCGAGACTCCTCATCACAGGAGTCCCGAAGTTGCAAAGTGTGAAAAGAAGAAAAGATGATCTGACTTCATTTTGGAGTTTTGCAGATTGAGACTTGGAAGTGTCGAGAACATTCACATCAAGAATGCTGAAATCGCGATATGCGAAATCGTGAAGTAATCTAGGCCGATAGATCCAAGAGGAGAATGTGGTAGACCACGTCAGAAAGGACAGGTGGAAGACTATGACACATGGCACGATCTGACAACGACAAGTGTTGATTTGATTAGGCATTTAAAGCCACTGGAAATCACAATCCTGAGTGACACGTGATAGCTACTCCGGTCATGACACATCATCGAGTGACACAAGACTGACCTCACTACGAGATTTTTTTCTTTGGGAGTTTTATCTCCATCACTCCCCCAAATTCCTGAAGGCTGAAGTCCTAGGGTAGAGGATAGTCGTCCGATCACCAAAGATTGAGGAAAATTGATCTGGAGATCAAAGCGCTTATGTGATTGCAGAGGGGTCATATTCTGATGGTCACATCGTCGAAGAACTATAGAAGATAACTCGAAGCAACAAGCTCCATTTTGGAGTTTCAGGGAGCAGGACATGGAGAGTAACGAAATATTCACCACAGGGATCCCTAAATGTCGAAGTGAAAAATGGCGAAATGAACGCAAGATTCAAAGCAAGATTCAATGAAGTCAATTCAATGGTGCAGATGAATTTGAATAAGATTGGAGGGCTACTATTGCACTTCATAGTGTAACTTCTAGAAACAAATGATTGTTTCTTCCAGAGGATGAGCTCGTCTATGATAGAGAATATGAAGTGTCTCAACTTCCACAAAAGCCAAGGAATCTCGAGATAACACCCAGTGATGATGGATACGTGGGGTAAACCGACAGATAAGCTGAAGAGTTACCATGATGATCAGGCGGAGCACTGACAATGAGTAGGAGATGCAGAACAGAGAGAGAGAACGTAGCACACAGGAGATGGGATAGTTTTGGAAGAGTAGAGTGGAAAAAAACTCCGATGTCGAGCAAATTGTGGCCGCAGAGGATGCAAGAGAAAGAAGCAGATTGCATGGACAAGGTGCACAGTGAGTATAAAAATGCTAAACAAAGAAGAAATGGGGGTTTTTGTTGAGTGTGATTGATGTGTGAAGAAGGAGGCAGAGCACAGTAGCATAAATGCACAAAAGGGGAATGGTGCATTGAAGGGACATGGCGTAGAGAGCATAAAAGGCAGAAGACACTGATGTAGACAGAGAAGCGCGGTGTAGCAGAATTGTGATGAGACCAGTAAGTTGTTGAAGAACTTTATATCGTTGTAATATGTATTAATAGAAAATATTTAGATTTCAGGGTGGTAGGGAGGTGTTAGGGAAGACTGTTTTCCTTAGAGGTTCAAGTGGGTGCTTGAACAAAGGGAGTTGTAGCTTCCATCTGGTTGCAGCCAGAGAAACCACGGTGGTAGGGTGGTGCAAGGGAGAACTGTTGTTCTCTGTTATACAAGTTGGTTCCTGTGTGACTGGAAGTCGGTGCTTCCATCCAGTTGGTGCTGGAACACTTAGGGAGTTGGTGCTTCCTTCTAGTGGGTGCTAGAGAAACTAGAGAGTTGGTGCTTCCTTCTAGTTAGTGCTAGAGAATCCAGAGATTTGGTGCTCTCAGGAAGTAGTATCTTGCAAAACAGAGGTTGTAGCTTCATTATGAGTTGCTGCTCATATGTATGATAATGTAAATAATGTACAGATTACTTATCATATAAAGAAGAAGAGGTTTTTACCCTTTATGGGTTTCCTCAGGAAATATCTGTCTCTGTGTATCTTATATGTGTGAATGATGTTGAATGGTATGTTTCTTACTTCCCTACATTATTGTGATTGTCATTGAGTGATCTGGAAAGATTTTAAAATAAGTATAATTGTTTAAGCAAGGTTACAACTGATTCACCCTCCCCCCCTCTTAGTTGTCCAACACTTGGTATCAAAGTCAACCCCTTTTATCTAAGGGTAGATCCTAGAGCTTAAACATGTCAAGCCATGCAATTTTCAACCAATAAGGCCCCTCTATTCAATGGAACAAACTTTGCCTTCTAGAAAGTTAGAATGAGAACCTACATAATGGATTTAGGTGCAGATGTCTGGGATGTTGTAGATAGTGGTTATGTAAATCCAATTGTACTATCTAATAAGGATGAAAAGCTAGAATTTAGCTTCAATGCTAAGGCTATGAATGATATCTTGAATGGGCTTGCAGAAGCAGAATTCGTAAAAGTTATGCACCTAGGAACTGCCAGAGAAACGTGGGACAAACTCATTAGCAGTTCTGAAGGTAATGAGAAGGTAAAGGATGCCAAGCTTCAAACCTACAAAATACAGTTCGATCAACTGAGGATGAAAGAAGATGAAACTATTGGAAAATACTTTATGAGAGTAGAAGAAATGGTAAATTCAATGAAATCACTTGGTGAAAAAATTGAGGAACCTTCTTTAGTTCAGAAAATCTTGAGATCTCTCCCAGATAGGTTCAATCCGAAGGTCTCTTCTATAGAATAATTTAATGATATAAAAACCTTGGAGTTTTATCAACTTCTAGGAACATTGAATGCATATGAAATGAGAATAGTTAAAGATAAATCTACTTCTAGAGAAGCATCATTTAAGGCAGACAAGAATGAGGATTCTGAGCCCGATGAAATTGAATCAAAATTTGTGAAGAGATTGAAGAAGGGATCATGCAAATACAAAGGTAAACTGCCTTTCAAATGTTTCAACTATGGTAGGATAGGTCATTTTGCAAATAAATGTCCCCACAAAAGAAAGGACCATACATCTGATGATGAGGAGAAGCACAAACACATAAATGTCTTTAAAGAGAATAACTTTAAGAAGAAAAGTCTTTGCGTAAACAATGATGATGATCCTTCATATGATGAAGACAATGAATCCCCTATTGAAGATAAACTAAATGACTTCATACTTATGGCCAAAGAGGATTATGATAATAAAATCACAGGAAGTGATGCTAATGAAGAAGAAGGTGTGGTTGACATGGAATCAAAACTAATTAGTGCGCTGGAAGAGATTGACAGACTAAGAATTAAGAACATAAAGGAAGGACAATTGCTGATACAGTTCGAGAAAGATAGTAAAGAACCTGATGAAGACCTTTTCCTACTAAAAGTGGAATTAGAAAAGGAAAAGAAAATCGAAGACATTATGAAATGAAAGTTATCAGAAAATAAGGAAAGATGTGAAGCCTTAGAACAAGAAGTAGTGAAAACCAGGAAAGAGATAGATAAATTTCAAGACTTGTATAATCAAAATCTATCAAGTATTAAAGCCTCAAAAGGAGTAGCCACCATTCTGAATTAGCAAAGGAATCCAAAGCTGAAAACTGGTTTGGGTTATGAAGAGGGATCAAGTAGTGGTAAGCCAAGAAATGAAGAACCCATCAAGTTTGTCAAATCTACAACCAATGACAACAACAAACCTGCAGAAACAAAGGAAGACAACCAGCCGCCCAGGACGAGTAAAGAAAAAGGTGCCAGGACTAAATCTGTAGAACAAACAAATAGTGTGCTCCCTGCTGAAAGACATCATCAGCATGGAAGAAATTGATTTTCTTAAAGAAAACAACCATTTCCAGGTACAAAGAATTTTTCTATGGATACTCTTTCTACTATTCTAACTTTGGTCACAAAGCTGTAAATTGTTCCTTAAGACTTAGACATGATCAATTAATATTTCAAAGGAATAAATACTTGCCACAACAAAGAATGATACAACCAAGTAACAAACCTTCACAGATTGCAAATTTCCAAATTAAGTTTAGAGACATGAAACTAAGGAGGTCAAGAAATAATCAACAGTCAATAAGTGGACAACGTTGGAACAATAATTTTGATGTATTGAACAATGAGAATGAATGCTACATCTGTCATAACTATGGACATAAATCTACTGACTGACAATTAAGGAACTATGAACCAGATTTGAATTCCCCTACTGAAAATGTGAAGTTGAGGAAGAAGAAAGAAAGTGAAAAGTGTGGATTAGTGTTGTCGGCTCAAAGAAAAATGAACCCTTGGTATATAGATAGTGGATTCTCCAAACATATGATGGGAGAAAATGGTAAGTTTCTATCTCTAAGTGAAAGCAAATCATGAAATGTAACCTTTGGAAATGATGCTCCAGGTAAAATAAAGGGTAAAGGGATGGTGAGTTTAAGTAATGGAAAAGGAAAATCCCAAGATGTTCTACTTGTAGTTGGGCTGAAACATAATCTTCTCAGTGTAAGTCAAATGTGTGACAGAGGATGTGAAGTGGTGTTCACTTCCAAGGACCGCAAGATAAAGTCTGTAAACTCGGGATAGGTGGTGGCCAAAGGCATAAGGACAAAATAATTTATATGTGCTGAAATAAAATAGAGAAGAGTGTCATCTAAGAAAACCTGATGAAAGCTGGTTATGGCATAGGAGACTTGGACATCAAAATTTTACCACTTAATCAAACTCAAAACTCTCGAGGCAGTAAAAGATCTTCTGAGAATATCAAAGCCCCAAGATTCAATGTGTAAACCCTTCCAAGTAGGAAATCTAACCAGGACACAGTTTATGTCCAAGAGATTTACTTATGTGGACCATCAAGAGAAGAAGGCACAAGGAAAGAAAACTACTTCATGTTGATTATTGATGATTACTCCGGACTTACTTGGGTTTCCTTTCTCAAGGAAAAAGATGAATCTTTTGAGAAGTTTAAAATATTTAAGGCTTTAACTGAGACTCAAACAGGAAAGAGGTTAATGGAAGTAAGATCAGAACGAGGAGGAGAGTTTATGTCAAGTGACTTCAAGGAATTTTTTGATAAGCATGGGATCAAGAGAGAATACACCATCCCAAGAACTCCACAAAAAAATGGAGTAGTTGAGAGAAAAAATAGAACAGTGCGGGAAATGGTCAAGTCAATGATGAATGAGAAGAACAATGGTCAAACCTACTGGGTAGAGGCAATACACACAACAATCCATGTTCTTAACAAAGCACACCTCAAACCACAAAGTGAAAAGACACCTTATGAACTGTGGTATGGGAGACCTGCTTCAATTAAACACTTCAAAGTCTTTGGGAGTAAATGTTACATAAAGAATAACGATGAGAACCTTGGAAAATATGATGACAGGGATGATGAAGGTATCTTATTAGGGTATTCTACAAACAACAAAGGATACAGATGCTATAATAAGAGGCTACATAAAATGGTTGATTGTATTGACGTAAAATTTGATGAGCAAATCCCAGCAAGAGAGGTGTACAGTAATGAGTTTTCTACAGAAGACACAACTAAATTTGAAGATGAACAGGTCCAAGAATTAGAAAATGAAGAATCTAAATCAAATGAAGACACAGATACTCAAATAGACTCAAATCAACAGACAAATTCAAATTCCTCCTCCAGAATCACCCAAAAGAATCATCCTGCAAGTCAGATAATTGGTGAAAAAGACAAAGGTGTACAAACCAGGAGAAAGCTAATCAAAAACACGGAACAATCACATATAGCTTTCATATCCATGCTGGAAACCAAGAACTTTAATGAAGATAACAAAGATGACATTTGGGTTAAAGGAATGAATGATGAACTTGATCAGATTGAGAAAAACAATATGTGGGAGATGGTTCATAGACCGGAAGGTAAAAATATGATATAGTGCAGAGGTGCACGAAGAGTGCAAGAGTATGCAGTGATGGAAAAATAGGGACAACGTAAGATCATAAGAGATAGTGCAGCGGTGCATGAAGAGTGCAAGAGTGTGCTTTTTTATTTGATGGAAAACAGGTAGGCAAGGAAGATCAGTAGCGCAAATACCGGGCATTGGAGGAGTCAAGGAAGCAACTCACGACAATAATGATGAAACAGTGAAATGCGAAACGCTGGAATACGTTGATCTGATTCCATTTCGGAGTTTTGGATACCGAGAGATTGAGAAGTCAAGAGTTGAGACTCTTCAACACAAGAGTCCCGGAGTTGCGAAATCCGAAATCCCGAAATCCCAAAAGAGGCACATCAACAAGAGTTTTATAGACCGGGAAATAACTCCATTTCAGATTACTGGATACCAGAAGTTGAAGTGTCAAAACACTTCACCACAGGAGTGTCGAAATGCTGAAACGACGAAATGCGAAACGCCGAAATCCCGAAAGCAGGAGACAGTTCAAGATACTGGGAGTTGAAGTATCAAAACACTTCACCACATGAGTCCCGGTATCACGAAATGTGAAACGTCGAAATCCTAAAAGCATGAGACAGTTCTAGATACCGAGAGTTGAAGTGTCAAAACACTTCATCACAAGAGTCCTGGAATCGCGAAATGCGAAACGCCGAAATCCCGAAAGAAGGAGACAGTTTCAGATACCAGAGTTTCGAATACTGGGAGATGGAGGAGTCAAGTGTCAAGACTCCTCATCACAGGAGTCCCGAAGTTGCAAAGTGCGGAAAGTTGAAAAGTTGATCTGACTTCATTTCAAAGTTTCGTAGACCAGGACTTGGAAGTGTCGAGAATATTCACATCAAGAATGTCGAATTCGCGATATGCAAAATTGCAAAGTGATTTGGGCCTATAATTCTGGGAGGAGAATGTGGCATACCATGTTAGAAAGGACAGGTGGAAGACTATGACACATGGCACGAACAGACAATGAAAAGTGTTGAGTTGATTAGGCATTTCAGGCCACTGGAAATCACAATTCTGAGTGACACATGACAGCCACTCCGGTCACGACACGTCATCGAGTGATGCAAGACTGACCTTACTCTGGGATTTTTTTCTTCAGGAGTTTTAACTCCTTCACTCGCCCAAAGTCACGAAGGATGAAGTCCCGAGGTAGAGGATATTCGTCTGATCACCACGGATCGAGGATATTTGATCTGTAGATTGAAGTGCTTGTGTGATTGGAGAGGGGTCATATTCCGATGGTCACATCGTTGAAGAACTGTATAAGAGAACTCGAAGTGGCAAGCTCCATTTCATATTTTCGGGGATCCGGACATGGAAAGTAACTAAATCTTCACCATGGGGATCCCGAAATGCCAAAGTACAACATGGAGAATTGAACGGAAGATTCAATGAAGTCAATTCATCAGTGTAGATGAATTTGAATAAGATCGGAGGGCTACTGTTGCACTTCACAGTGTAATTGCTAGAAACAAATGATGGTTTCTTCTAGAGGATGAGCTCGTCTATGACAGAGAAGACGAAGTGTCTCAACTTCCACAGAAGCTGAGGAATCTCGAGATAACACCCAATGATGATGGATGTGTGGGGTAAACTGGCAGAGAAGTTGAAGAGTTACCATGATGATCAGGCAGAGCACTGAAAATGAGTAGGAGATGCAGAACAGAGAGAGTCAACGTGGCACACAGGAGATGGGATAGTTGTGGAAGAGTAAAGTGGCAAAAACACTCCAATGTGGAGCATATTGTGGCCGCAGAGGATGCAAGAGCAAGAAGTAGATTGCATGCACAAGGTGCACAAAGAGTATAAGAATGTTGAACACATATGAAATGGGGGTTTTTGTTGAGTGTGATTGAGGTGTGAAGAAGGAGGCAGAGCACAGAAATATAAATGCACAGAAGGGGAATGGTGCATTGAAGGGACATGGCGCAGAGAACATAAAAGGCAAAAGAAAAGAAATCACAAGGAGTGTGCAGAAGACACTGATGTAGACAGAGAAGCGCAGTGTAGCAGAATGGTGATGAGATCGGTAATCCATTGAAGAACTTTATATTGTTGTAATAAGTCTTAATAGAAAATATTTAGATTTCAGGGTGGTAGGGAGGTTCTAGGGAGGACTGTTTTCCTCAGAGGTTCAAGTGGGTGCTTGAACAAAGGGAGTTGTAGCTTCCATCTTGTTGCAGCCAGAGAAACCAGGCTGGCAGGGTGGTGCAAGGGAGAACTGTTGCTTTGTGTTATACAAGTTGGTGCCTGTGTGACTGGAAGTTGGTGCTTCCATCTAGTTGGTGCTGGAACACTTAGGGAGTTGGTGCTTCCTTCTAGTGGGTGCTAGAGAAACTAGGGAGTTGGTGCTTCCTTCTAGTTGGTGCTAGAGAATCCAAATATTTGGTGTTCTCAGCAAGTAGCAGCTTGCAAAACAGAGGTTGTAGCTTCATTATGAGTTGGTGCTCATATGTATGATAATGTAAAGAATGTACAATTTACTTATCATATAAATAAGAAGAGGTTTTTACCCTTTATCGATTTCCTCAAGAAATATTTGTGTCTGTGTATCTCATAGGTGTGAATGATGTTGAATGTTCTATTTCTTACTTCCATGCATTATTGTGATTGTCATTGAGTGATCTGGAAATATTTTAAAATAAGTATAATTGTTTAAGCAAGGGTACAACTAATTCACCCCCCCCCCCTTCTCAGTTGTCCAACACTTGGTATCAGAGTCGGCCCCTTTTATCTAAGGGTAGATCCTAGAGCTTAAACATGTCAAGCCATGAAGGAAATTCAACCAATAAGGCCCCTCTGTTCAATGGAACAAACTTTGACTTCTGGAAAGTTAGAATGAGAACCTACATAATGGATTTATGAAATGTGGGACAAACTCATTAACAGTTATGAAGGTAATGAGAAGGTAAAGGATGCTGAGCTTCAAACCTATAGAATACAGTTCAAAAAACTGAGGATGAAAAAAGATGAAACTGTTGGAAAATACTTTATGAGAGTAGAAGAAATGGTAAATTCAATGAAAGCACTTGGTGAAAAAATTGAGGAACCTTCTTTAGTTTAAAAAATCTTGAGATCTCTCCCAGATAGGTTCAATCCAAAGGTCTCTGCTATAGAAGAACTTAATGATCTAAAAACCTTGGAGTTTGATCAACTTATAGGAACATTGAATGAATATGAAATGAGAATAGTTAAAGGTAAACCCACCTCCAGAGAAGCATCATTTAAGGCAGACAAGAATGAGGATTCTGAGCCCGATGAAATTGAAGGAAAATTTGTGAAGAGACTAAAGAAGGGATCATGAAAATACAAAGGAAAACTGCCTTTCAAATTTTTCAACTGTGGTAGGATAGGTCATTTTGCAAATAAATGTCCCCACAAAAGAAAGGATCATACATGTGATGATGAGGAGAAGCACAAACAGATAAATTTCTTTAAAGAGAATAACTTTAAGAAGAAAAGTCTTTGCGTAAACAATGATGATGATCCTTGAGATGATGAAGACAATGACTCCTCTATTGAAGATAAACTAAGTGACTTCATACTTATGTCCAAAGAGGATTATGATAATAAAATCACAGGAAGTGATGCTAATGAAGAAGAAGGTGTGGTTGACATGGAAGCAAAAGTGATCAGTGCACTAGAAGAGATTGATAAACTAATAATTAAGAACAGAAAGCAAGGACAATTGCTGATATAGTTCGAGAAAGACAGTAAAGAACCTGATGAAGACCTTTTCCTACAAAAAGTGGAATTAGAAGAGGAAAGTAAAATCGAAGACATTCTGAAACGAAAGTTATCAGAAAAGAAGGCAAGATGTGAAGCCTTAGAACAAGAAGTAGTGAAAACCAGGAAAGAGATGGAGAAGTTTCAAGCCTTGTATAATTAGAATCTGTCAAGTATCAAAGCCTCAAAAGGATTAGCCACCATTCTGAATAAACAAAGGAATCCAAATATGAAAACCGGTTTGGGTTATGAAGAGGGATCAAGTAGTGGTAAGCCAAGAAATGAAGAACCCATCAAGTTTGTCAAATCTACAACCAATGACAACAACAAACCTGCAAAAACAAAGGAAGACAACCAACCGCCCAGGATGAGTAAAGAAAAAGGTGCCAGGATTGAATCTATAGAACAAATAAATAGTGTGCTCCCTGATGAAATATGTCATCAGCATGGAATAAATCGATTTACTCAAAGAAAACAACCATTTTCCAGGTACAAAGAATTTTTCAATGGCTATCGTTTCTACTATTCTAACATTGGTCACAAAGATGTAAATTGTTCCTTAAGACTTAGACATGATCAATAAAGAGTTCAAAGGTATAAATACTTTCCACGACAAAGAATGTTACAACCAAGTAACAAACCTTCACAGATTGCAAATTGCCAAATTAAGTTTAGAGACATGCAACAAAGGAGGTCAAGAAATAATCAACAGTTAATAAGTAGACAATTCTACAACAATAATTTTGACGTATTGAACAATGAGATTGAATGCTACATATGTCATAACTATGGAAATAAATCTGTTGACTGGCGATTAAGGAACTATGAACCAGATTTGAATTCTCCTGCTGAAAATGTCAAGGTGAGGAAGAAGAAAGAAAGTGAAAAGTGTGGATTATTATTGTCAGCTCAAAGAAAAACGAACCCTTGGTATATAGACAGTGGATGCTCCAAACATATGATGGGAGACAAAGGTAAGTTTCTATCTCTAAGTGAAAGCAAATCATGGAACGTAACCTTTGGAAATGATGCTCCAGGTAAAATAAAGGGTAAAGGGCTGGCGAGTTTAAATAATGGAAAAGGAAAATCCCAAGATGTTCTACTTGTAGATGGGCTGAAACATAATCTGCTCAGTGTAAGTCAAATGTGTGACAGAGGATGTGAAGTGGTGTTCACGTCCAAGGATTGCAAGATAAAGTCTGTAAACTTAGGACAGGTGGTGGCCAAAGGCATAAGGATAGAAAATAATGTCTATGTGCTGAAAGAAAATAGAGAAGAGTGTCATATAAGAAAACATGATGAAAGTTGGTTATGGAATAGGAGACTTAGACATCTAAAATTTGACCACTTAATCAAACTCAAAACTCTCGAGGCAGTAAAAGATCTTCTGAGAATATCAAAGCCCCAAGATTCAATGTGTAAACCCTTCCAAGTAGGAAATCTAACCAGGACACAGTTTAAGTCCAAGAGCATTACTTCAACAGAGAAACCACTCCAACTAGTTCATATGGATTTATGTGGACCATCAAGACAGGAAGGCACACGGAAATAAAACTACTTCATGTTGGTTATTGATGATTACTCTGGACTTACTTGGGTTGCCTTTCTCAAAGAAAAAGCTGAAGCTTTTGAGAAGTTTAAAATATTTAAGTCTTTAACTGAGACTCAAACAGGAAAGAGGTTAAAAGAAGTAAGACCAGACCGAGGAGGAGAGTTTATGTCAAGTGACTTCAAGGAATTTTGTGATAAGCATGGGATCAAGAGAGAATACACCATCCCAAGAACTCCACAACAAAATGGAGTAGTTGAGAGGAAAAATAGAACAGTGTAGGAAATGGCCAAGTCAATGATGAATGAGAAGAACATTGGTCAAACCTACTGGGTAGAGGAAATACACACAACATTCCATGTTCTTAACAAATCCCACCTTAGACCACAAAGTGAAAAGACACCTTATGAACTGTGGTATGGGATACCTGCTTCAATTAAACACTTGAAATTCTTTGGGAGTAAATGTTACATAAAAAATAACGATGAGAACCTTGGAAAATACGATGACAGGGCTGATGAAGGTATCTTCTTAGGGTATTCTTCAAACAACAAATGATACAGATGTTATAATAAGAGGCAACATAAAATGGTTGACTGTATTGACATAAAAGTTGATGAGGAAATCCCAGCAAGAGAGGTGTACAGTAATGAGTCTTCTACAAAAGACACAACTAAAGATGAAGATGAACAGGTCCAAGAATCAGAAAATGAAGACTCTGAATCAGATGAAGACACATATACTCAGACAGACTCAAATCAGCAGACAACTTCAAATTCCTCCTCCAGAATCACCCAAAAGAATCATCCTGCAAGTCAGATAATTGGTGAAAAACACAAAGCTGTACAAACCATGAGAAAGCTAATAAAAAACACAGAAAAATCACACATATCTTTCATATACATGTTGGAACCCAAGAAATTTAATGAAGCTAACAAAGATGACCTTTGGGTTAAAGCAATGAATGATGAACTTGATCAGATTGAGAAAAACAATAGGTGGGAGATGGTTCATACACCTGAAGGTAAAAATATGAGATAATGCAGAGGTGCACAAAAAGTACAAGAGTATGCAGCGATGGAAAAATAGGGACAATGTAAGCTTAGAAGAGATAGTGCAGAGGTGCACGAAGAGTGAAAGAGCGTGCTTGTTTATTTGATGGAAAACAGGCAGGCAAGGAAGATCAACAGCGCAGATACCGGGCATTGGAGGAGTCAAGGAAGCAACTCTTGACAAGAATGCTGAAACGATGAAATGTGAAATGTCGAAATACATTGATCCAACTCCATTTCGGAGTTTTGGATAATGGGATATTGAGAAGTCAAGAGTTGAGACTCTTCAACACATGAGTCCTAGAGTTGCGAAATCCGAAATCCCAAAATCCTAAAAGAGGCACATCAACAAGAGTTTTACAGACTAGGAAATAACTCCATTTCGGATTCCTGGATACCGGGAGTTGAAGTGTTGAAACACTTCACCACAGGAGTGTCGAAATGTCAAAACAGCGAAATGCGAAACACCAAAATCCCTAAAGAAGGAGACAACTACAGATACCAGGAGTTGAGGTGTCAAAATACTTCACCACAGGAGTCCCGGTATCACGAAATGAGAAACGTCGAAATCATGAAAGCAGGAGAAAGTTCTGGATACCGAGAGTTGAAGTGTCAAAACACTTCACCACATGAGTCTTTGAATCGCAAAATGCGAAACTCCGAAATCCCGAAAGCAGGAGACAGTTTCAGATACCAGAGTTTCGGATACTGAGATATGGAGGAGTAAAGTGTCAAGACTCCTCATCATAGGATTCCTGAATTTGCGAAGTGAGAAAACCAAAAAAGATGATCTGACTTCATTTCATAGTTTCGCAGACAGGGACTTGGAAGTTTCGAGAACATTCACATCAATAATGTCGAAATCGCGATATACAAAATCATGAAATGATATGGGCCAATAGATCTAGGAGAAGAATGTGGCAGACCACGTCAGAAAGGACAGGTGGAAGACTATGACACGTGGCACGATCAGAGAATGACAAGTGTCGAGTTGATTAGGCATTTCAGGCCACTGGAAATCACAATTCTGAGTGACGCATGACAACCACTCCGGTCATGACACGTCATTGAGTGATGCAAGACTGACCTCACTCTGAGAGTTTTTTCTTCAGGAGTTTTAACTCCATCACTCCCCCAAAGTCCCGAAGGTTGAAGTCCCAAGGCAAAGGATAGTCATCTAATCACCATGGATCGAGGATAGTTGATCTGGAGATCGAAGCGCTTGTGTGATTGGAGAGGGGTCATATTCCAGTGGTCACATCGTTGAAGAACTGTAGAAGAGAACTTGAAGAGGAAAGCTCCATTTCAGAGTTTCAGGGATCGGGACATGGAGAGTAACTAAATCTTCACCATGGGGATCTTGAAATGCTAAAGTGCGAAATGGAGAAATGAACGCAAGATTCAATGAAGTCAATTCAATGGTGCAGATGAATTTGAATAAGTTTGGAGGGCTACTGTTGCACTTCACAGTGTAACTGCTAGAAAAAAATCATGGTTTCTTCCAGAGGATGAGCTCATCTATGATAGAGAATATGAAGAGTATCAACTGCCACAGAAGCTGAGGAATCTCGAGATAACACCCAGTGATGATGGATGTGTGGGGTAAACCGACAAAGAAGCTGAAGAGTTACCATGATGATCAAGAAGAGAATTACAATGAGTAGGAGATGCAGAACAGAGAGAGACAACATGGCACACAGGAGATGGGATAGTTGTGGAAGAGTGTAACACCTTGTTTCCCCTAGTCTGTAAAAATAACTATATTGGCCAAGAATTATGGAAAACTCAAAGATGTGAATGTGTGATTTGATTGACCCTATATAAAGGGTCGACGAATGTAAATGATGTGTGTATATATATGTTGCATGACTGCTGAGAGGGGGATGTGCTGAAAAAGAGACGATGATGGTTGATGAAAGGTGGTGGAAGGCACCTGGAATGGTGGCGTTAACTTCCACCGAACCAATACCGTATTGGTCTTTACTGGCTCAAATACCAAAGTTGTTGTCTGGCCATGGAATGAATTACTCACTAGGATGGTAGGTAGGGAGGATCCTCTTGAGTTAATGAGGGGATGGGGGGGGGGGACTGCCCATCCGTAGAAGCCCTTAGTCCTGACCACTGCGGGGGAATTTGTGCCACACGGAACCTTGCAAGACAAAGAAAGAAAGGAAGTGTGGGGAGAGGGAATGCAATGAAGATTGTAGAAGGAGAAACAGAGGAACTCCAAAAAATACAGCGAGTCTTGAGTAGAGGAGAAGGAGAGTAACCTTCTTCCTTGAATTCCGACGAGCGGTAAGTAGGAGACTGAGTCTTAAAGCCTCGTGATATAGCTTGGGGGTGGCTAGTGGTAAATCCGTTGGGAGTTGTTGAGCCTACAGTTGGGTGGAAACGAGCACCCCTCTCAGTGGTCATCCCTTACTTGGTGTTCTTTCTGATAAGTGTTTACATCTCGTATCTTGAATTGAATAAAATGGATGCATGCTCATGTTTGTACACTTATAAATGATTGATTTTTGTATAGAAGTGGTTGCCTGGTGTTTCTATTAGCAATAATGAATGTGTGCTTATACTTATCTAACTATAATCGATTTACATATAGAATGAAGAAGTTTAGATTTCGAGCTCATTCCTAGGAGAGTTGTCCCATGTACTTGAACCATGCCATGCCCTGGGTTGTTTTCCCGAAGGCACCTCCTTCCGGGAAGCTCCATCATATTCCAGAGCCGGAGTGAGTTCCTTGAAAGGACTACCGTTTTTAAATAAATACTTAAGTTTACCTCACCCCTGTCACAGAGTTGATAGCTTGATAATTTAGAAGGCCTTTCAGTCAGGACACCAAGCCTGGTGATAATTACCCAAGAATCCGTTGAAGGATTTTATGGCCTAATTTTGGAAATCATGCACCGGAAAGAATGGTTCCCTTAGAGTTTGTTGTTTCGGCATTTTGTCACCCGGGATACCCAAGGGCAAGTTTCCTTGTCTTTGCATCTCGTGAAATCTTGACTTGCTAAACCATGAAATGGTATAGCGTGGTTAGAGTTTGGTGCTTTGGTGTTTCAGCACCCGGGATACCCAAGGGTAAGTTTCCTTGTATTCGCATGTCCCAAAATCCTGACTTGCAAAACCCCAAAATGATAATAGAGCAGATGAGATACGATGTTTCAGCGTTTCGACACTCGAGATATCTAAGGGTGAGTCTCTTGTACTCGCCACTCCTGAAATCCCAACTTACGAGACCCCGAAATGATAATAGCGCGGATCAGATACGATGTTTCGGCGTTTCGGCACCCGAGATATCTAAGGGTGAGTCTCTTATACTCGCCAGTCCCAAAATCCCGACTTGCGAGACCCTGAAATGATAATAGTGTGGATGAGATACTGTGTTTTGGCATTTCAGCACCCAAGATATATAAGGGCGAGTCTCTTGTACTCACCAGTCCCACAATCCTAACTTGTGAGACCCCGAAATGATAATAGCATGGATGAGATACAATGTTTCAGTGTTTCGGCACCCGGGATGTCTAAGGGCGAGTCTCTTGTACTCGCCAATCCTGAAATACCGAATTGTGAGACCCCGAAATGATAATAGCGTGGATGAGATATGGTGTTTCGGCATTTCGGCACCAGGGATATCTAAGGGCGAGTCTCTTGTACTTTCCAGTCCCGAAATCCTAACTTGCGAGACCCCAAAATGATAATAGCGCAGATGAGATACGATGTTTCAGCACCCAGGATATCTAACGACGAGTCTCTTTTACTTGCCAGTCCCAAAATCCTAACTGGCAAGACCCTGAAATGATAATAACGCAGATGAGATACAATGTTTCAGCATTTCGGCACCTGGGGTATCTAAGGGTGAGTCTCTTGTACTCACCAGTCCCAAAATCCTGACTTGCGAGACCTCGAAATGATAATAATGTGGATGCAATACGATGTTTCGGTGTGTCGGCAGCTAGGGTATCTAAGGGCAAGTCTCTTGTACTCGCCAGTTTTGAAATCCTGACTTGCGAAACCCCGAAATGACATAGTGTGCCTAGAGTTTGGATGGTTCGGTGTTTCAGCACCCGGGAAACCCAAGGGTCAATTCCCTTGTACTTGTCGGTCACGAAGTCCTGACTTGCGAAATCCCGAAACAAGCTTAGCGATGAATACGGGCTTAGGAGTTTCGGCTCTCGGGAAACCTAAGTGCAAGACCTTCTGTCTGCGTATATCGCGAAACCCCAACTTCTGAAACCCCGAAATAATAATAGCGTGGATAAGTCTTGTTGTCTCGGTATTTCGGCACTCGGGATATCTAGAAGCAAGTCCTTGGTACATGCCAGTCCTGAATTCCCGACTTGTGAAATCCCGATACGGCTTAACGCATGTAGATTTGGTTTTCGGTGTTTTAGCACCTAGAAAACTGAACGTTATGAACCCCTCGTCCTCTTCTATCTTGAAAATCTGGTACGCGAAACTCCAAAAGGTGGGATGCCAGGTTTTAATCTGAGGCATTGTTAGATGTGACAAACTATTGGTTCCTTTCAGACTTCGACACTTTGAAATACAAGAGAGCAAGGGAAACACATGCGTCGTGATTTCCCGAATCGCGAAAGCCGGAAGAACCTCTCTGGTAAGGCCTATGGTCATAGCCAACAATCACATGGGTAAGGATAAGGATGGTAGGGTCTACATCAGGCCCCATAGGAATTCAGGGATTCTGTTCCTCGGTGAAAAGAAGGAAACAACCAAAAAATATTAGTTCCCGTAGTGGGTGTGTTACAAATTGGTATCAGAGCATGGTTACAACACTTGGCCTACTTGGGCTCATGAACGGATTGCACAGAGATTCCATTTGGAGTACTGTTAAAAGGAGTAACTCTTTCTCTTGACCCCCTCAATTAAAAAGTCGAAGTTAAGAATGAAAACTCCTATTGTGTGTGTGCATGTGAAAAATATGAATTATGTACTGGTCATAAATGAATATAGATATTGACTAACAACTAGTGTGTTTCTTTTGCACACAAGCGAAAGATCAACCGCGGGAAATTACAGACGTATAGAATGGTGACTCACCATGAAGTGGGGCAGGGATCCCACAATAGATATGAAGAGTCTGATGAAAGAAGGGTGGTAGGGACCCCTCTAGATCTAGCTGAGACTGTGAGGAGCCTCATGGTCGAATTGCAGAGCTGCAAAGCTGACAATGAGAGGATGATAAAAGAGCAAGAGAAGCAAACAGAAATTAATGCAGTTTTACTGCAGAGCTTATTCGACATACAAAGACAATTGCAACATGAACTTGAGATATAGAAATGTGGTCATGTCAATGGCCACACTGAGAGGAGCACCTCGAGAAAGGTCCACCCCAGAGATAAGGGACAAGCGTCGGATGATTCCTCTGGAAAGGAAGATGGTGACTCAGAGGGATCTTCTAGTAGCAGAACTAGCTCTCATTCCCGAAGAAAATGAAGGAAGTAAAAACTTTCCAAGAATCATAATCTCGAAGAGTTCAATAAGGCCAAACTACCCTCCTTCGACGGTGAAATAAAGAAAGGAGAGGAAGCGGAGGCCTGGCTGCTTGGACTAAAGAAGTATTTCAGAGTCCATGACTTCTCAGAAAACTTGAAGGCCTGAGTAGCCACCTTCAACTTGAATGGAAAGGATTCCATTTGGTGGGAAGACCTTAAGAATGTAAAAGGGATTCATGAAGAAGACTTGTCTTGGGAACGGTTTGAGAAATACTTCAGGAAGAAATATCTGTCAGAAAAATACTTCAACGAAAAGGCTAAAGAATTCTATGAACTCAAGCTGGGGAAACTCACCATAGAGTAATATGTCAGCAAATTCCTCATGTTGCTGAGGTATGTACCCTACATAAAAGAAGAAAAGGAAAAGGTGCAATGATTCATCAGTGGACTACCTAAGGACTATCAGAACAGGATTGAATTTGACGAACCAAAGACCCTAGAAGATACTATCCGAAAGGCAAGATATTGTTATGAACAACTTGGGCATCAGGCAGGACCTCACGAAGGCTGGAAGCAAAAGAATAGTTCAGGATTCCAGAAAAAGGTGTTTAAATTCCCAAGATTTAAGGACTATAAAAAGAACTCAAGGATGAGCTTCCCATCCCGAAGTGTACACTAGCAGAATTTTCCCTCCTTGAGCGGAAATAAACTTTCTAGATCTTCCCTAGTAAAGACTAATAACCCAAAGAGAGAACCTTTGAAATGTTAGGGTTGTGGAGAAGAACATCTACTGAGGGACTACCTGCACCAACAATAGAATAGCTGAAGAATTTACAACATTCAAGAAGCTACCACCATCAATAACATGGCCAGAAGTGTACCGCAAATTTATGCAGTCTTGGATAATAACCAAGATGACCACCAAGCTTCAGTGGTGGAAATCGAAGGTATGATCACCAACCATCTAGTGTCTATTCTGATTGACCCTGGTTCAAATTTGAGTTATATAGCCCCTAAGGCTATGGATAAATGTAAACTACATCCACATAAAAATGACAAGCCATGGTTGGTAAAGTTAGCCACTGGCACCAAAAGAAGGGTAGCGGAGGTCATACCAGCCTGCCATTTCATTATGGGTGAATTCCCCACCCAAGAAACCCTTAACATATTACCCCTGGGATCGTATGATCTATTGATTGGTATGGACTGGCTAGCCACGCATAAAGCCAAACTGAACTGTTACCATAAAACCTTGGAATGTGTAAATGAAGAAGGAATAAAAATAACCCTTCAAGGGATCTAAAAACCTGTCTCGGTGAGACAAATATCAGCTCTTCAAATGAGAAAGTATTGCAGAAAAGGGTGTCCACTATATGCAATACAGATGTTGAAAACAATTGAAGGTGACAAGCCAAGCCTCGAAGACCACCCCACACTGAGAGAATACAAAGATGTATTTTCGAAAGAGGTATCGGGTTTACCTCCGAGAAGGGACATCGAATTCTCAATAGAACTTGCACCAGGAGTGGTGCCAGTGTCTAGGACACCCTATAGGATGAGCACACCTGAGCTAGTCGAACTTAAATTACAACTGAAAGAAATGATGGACAGAGGCTATATCTGGCCCAACATGTCTCATGGGGAGCACCAGTCCTGTTCCTGAAAAAGAAAGACGGTACCCTCTGACTATGTATAGATTATAGACAACTCAATAAGGTAACCATAAATAACAAGTACCCCTTACCCAAGACCGATGACTTGCTCGATCAATTGGGAGGTGCCTCTATCTTCTCGAAGATTGACTTGAGATCTGGATACCATCAAGTCTGAATCAAGGGCAAAGACATCCATAAAAATTCCTTTAGGAAGAGGTATGGTCACTATGAGTTTGTGGTAGTACCATTCATATTGACATATGCCCCTGCCACTTTTATGTGCTTGATGAATAATGTGCTCAGCAAATTCCTAGAAAAATTTGTGTTAGTTTTTATTGACGACATATTAATTTACTCCAAAAATCGAGAGGAACATGAGGAACACCTTAGGCTTGTGCTTCAAGTGCTAAGAGAACATCATCTCTATGCCAAATTTAGCAAGTGTGACTTTTTCCAGAAGCAAATACATTACTTGGGCCATGTCCTATCTAAAGAAGGGGTAGCAGTAGACCCTGATAAGATCAGGTCTATCATGGAATGTCCTACCCCGAAGGACGTTTCGGATATCATATCCTTTATGGGCTTGGAAGGATACTATATTATATTTATAAAAGGATTCTCCAAGATTGGGTTTCCAATCACTACCCTCCAGAAGAAGGGGACAAAATTCATGTGGACACAAAAGTGTGAAGAAAGATTTCAAACACTGAAACATCTACTGACCCATGCACCCATGTTGAATATTGTCGACCCCAAAGTTGATTTCCTCGTATGCACAGATGCTTGTAAGGAAGGGCTCAGAGGATTTCTTATGCAAGGAGGAAGTTTGATCTGCTATGAATCCCGGAAACTGAATGAGCACGAAGTCAACTAGGAGACCCATAGTGCACGCCTTGAAAATGTGGAGTCATTACCTCCGGGGAAGAAAATTTGTACTTATGACAGACCACTATGGATTGCAATATATGTTTGACCAACCAAAGCTCAATGCCAGACAAGCTAGGTGGATGGCCCTCCTTAGCGAGTTTGATTTTGAAATCAAACATATTAAGGGAAAGGAAAATAGGGTGGCCAATGTCCTTAGTAGAAGCATGAAAATGATTCACCTAGCAGCGGTAAGCACCTACGAGACAGATTCCAAGGAAAGAGTCAGAAACACACAAGAGACAGACACATTCTTCTAGACCGTGACCTTGTACCTGCAGCAAGAACCCAGAGGGATAAAATATGGAGGCTACCAGATGATGGAAGGAGGTCTACTCACTTATAGAAACAGATTGTATATCCCAGATTGTGACGACTTGAAGAGGTTCATAATGGATGAACTACACAAAAGACCCTACACTTGTCATACAGGATACCAGAAGATGATCACGGCCACCAAGAAATAGTTCTATTGGCCTGGATTGAAGAAAGACATAGCTGAGTACTTAGCCAAATGCATAGAATGCCAACAAGTTAAAATAGAACACCAACACCCAGTAGGATTATTACAACCTCTACCAATCCCGAAATGGAAATGGGAAACCATCTCCATGGATTTCATCACTGGATTACCCACCTCGACCATACAGAATGATGCCATCATGGTAGTGGTGGATAAATTGAGCAAGTCTACTCATTTTATCCCCGTCAAGTCGACGTGTAAGGAAATAGACATCGCCAACATATTCATGAAAGAGATATTCAGACTGCATTGTATGCTGAAAGAGATCGTGTCTGACAGAGACACAAAATTTACTTCCAACTTTTGGAAATCACTGATGGTTGGTTTGGAGACCAAGTTACTATTTATCACAACCTATCACCCTCAAACTGATGGAGAGATGGAAAGGGTGAACCAAATATTATAAGACATGCTCAGGATGCACGTAATGCATCAACCCAAAAAGTGGGAAGACTTCCTGCCACTGGTGGAATTCACCTACAATAACGGCTACCAAGAATCCCTGAAGACGAGCCCTTTCGAAGTCCTCTATGATAGGTCATGCAATACTCCAGTCAATTGGAGTAATCTTGTAAATAGAGTTACTATTGGACCTGACATGTTAAAAGAAATGGAACAACAAGTGATTCAGATAAAACAAAATCTAAAGGTCGCTCAGAACCGACAGAAAAGTTAGGCCGACCAAAAGAGAACTCTAAGAGAGTTCAAGGCGGGAGACCACGTATACCTCAGAGTTAGGCCTAGGAAGAGTTCCCTGAATATGGGAGCATGTGCCAAGTTGGAACCTTGATATTGTGGACCCTTTGAAGTTCTATATAGAGTGGGACCTGTAGCCTATAGGCTAGCACTTCCTGCCACAGTAAAAGCACATAATGTTTTCCATGTCTCATTATTGAAGAAATATGTACATGATTCTAATCATATAATTGACTGGTCTGTGATCCAGGTGGAACTAGAGGGAGAATTCCTACCAGAACCTCAATGCATACTGGATCTAAAGGAAACCTTGCTCAGGAACTAAACCATTGTACAGGTCAAGGTGCAGTGGAAACATTTTGGCCCAGATGAGGCTACCTGGGAAATGATAGATGGCATGAAATAGGCATATCCACTTTTGTTTACTTCTGTACTTGCACATTCTATTGATAGATAGAACATCGAGGACGATGTTCCTTTAAGGGGGAGGGAATTGTAACACCCTGTTTCCCCCAATCTATAAAAATAACTATATTGGCCAAGAATTATGGCAAACTCCAAGATGTGAATGTGTGATTTGACGGACCCTGTATAAAGGGTCGACGAATGTAAATGATGTGTGTATATATATGTTGCATGACTGCTGAGAGGAGGATGTGCTGAAAAAGAGAACATGATGGCTGATGAAAGGTGGTGGAAGGCACCTGGAATGGTGGCATTAACTTCCACCGAACCAATACTGTATTGGTCTTTACTGGCTCAAAGACCAAAGCTGCTCTCTAGCCCTGGAATGAATTACTTTCCAGGATGGTAGCTCGGGAGGATCCTCATGAGTTAATGAGGGGATGGGGGGGGGGACTTCCCATCCGTAGAAGCCCTCAGACCTGACCACTGTGGGGGAATTCGTGCCACACGCAACCTTGCAGGATAAAGCAAGAAAGGAAGTGTGGGGAGAGGGCATGCAATGGAGATTGTAGAAGGAGAACCAGAGGAACTTCGGAAAATACAACAAGTCTTGAGCAGAGGAGAAGGAGAGTAACCTTCATCCTTGACTTTCAATGAGCGGGAACTAGGAGACTGAGTCTCAAATCCTCATGCTCTATCTTGGGGGTGGCTAGTGGTAAATCCGTTGGGAGTCGTTGAGCCTACGATTGGGTGGAAACAAGCACCCCTCTCAGCGGTCATGCCATACTTGGTGTTCTTTCTGATAAGTGTTTACATCTCGTATATAGAATTGAATAAAATGGATGCATGCTCATGTTTGTACACTTATAAATGATTGATTTTTGTATAGAAGTGGTTGTCTGGTGTTTCGATCAACAACAATGAATGCGTGCTTATACTAACTATAATCGATTTACGTATATAATGAAAAAGTTCATATTTCGAGCTCGTTCCTGGGAGAGTTGTCCCATGTACTTGAACCATACCATGCCCTGGGTTGTTTTCCCGAAGGCACCTCCTTCCGGGAAGCTCCATCATATTCCAAAGATGGAGTGAGTTCCTTGAAAGGACTACCATTTTTAAATAAATACTTAAGTTTACCTCACCCCTGTCATAAATTTCATAGCTCGATAATTTAAGACAACCTTTCAGTCAGGACACCAAGCCTGGAAATAATTACCCAAGAATCCATTGAAGGATTTTATGGCCTAAGTTTGGAAACTGTGGACCATAAAGAATGGTTCCCTTAGATTTTGGTGTTTCGTCATTTCGACACCTGGGATACCCAAGGGCAAGTTTCCTTGTCTTCGCATGTCGTGAAATCCCAACTTGTGAAACCCCGAAATGGTATAGCATGGTTAGAGTTTGGTGCTTCGGCGTTTTAGCACCCGAGATACCCAAGGGTAAGTTTCCTTGTATTCGCATGTCCTAAAATCCTGACTTGCGAGACCCTGAAATGATAATAGCATGTATGAGATACGATGTTTCGGCGTTTCAACACCTGGGATATCTAAGGGTGAGTCTCTTGTACTCGCCAGTCCCAAAATCTTGACTTGCGAGACCCCGAAATGATAATAGCACAGATGAGATATGGTGTTTTGGTGTTTTGGCACCCAAGATATCTAAGGGTGAGTCTCTTGTACTTGCCAGTCCTGAAATCCTAACTTGCGAGACTCCGAAATGATAATATCACGGATGAGATATGGTGTTTCAGCATTTCGACGCCCAGGATATCTAAGGGCGAGTCTCTTGTACTCGCCAGTCCCAAAATCCTGGCTTGCGAGACCACGAAATGATAATAACACGGATAAGATATGGTGTTTCATCATTTTAGCACCCGGGATATCAAAGGGCGAGTCTCTTGTACTCTCCAGTCCCAAAATCCTGACTTGCACGACCCCGAAATAATAATAGCACAGATGAGATACGGTGTTTCGACTTTTCGGCACCCGAGATATCTAAGGGCGAGTCTCTTGTACTCGCCAGTCTCGAAATCCTAACTTGTGAGACCCCAAAATGATAATAGCGCAGATGAGATATGGTGTTTCGGTGTTTTGGCACCTGGGATATCTAAGGGCGAGTCTCTTGTACTCGCCAGTCCCGAAATCCCAACTTACGAGACCCCGAAATGATAATAGCACGGATGAGATATGGTGTTTCGGCGTTTCGACACCCAGGGTGTCTAAGGACGAGTCTCTTGTACTCACTAGTCCCAAAATTGCGACTTGAGAGACCCTGAAATAATAATAGTGTGGATGCGATACGATGTTTCGCCACCTGATATATCTAAGGGCAAGTCTCTTGTACTCACTAGTTCCGAAATCCCAACTTGCGAAACCCTGAAATGACATAGTGTTCCTAGAGTTTGGATGGTTCAGTGTTTCGACACCCAGGAAAACCAAGGGTCAGTTCCCTTATACTCGATGGTCGCGAAGTCCCGACTTGTGAAACCTCGAAACAAGCTTAGCGATGAATACAGGCTTAGGAGTTTCGACTCCCAAGAAACCTAAGTGCGAGACCTTCTGTCTGCGTATATCGCGAAACCCCGAAATAATAATAGCGCGGATAAGTCTTGATGTCTCAGTATTTCAGCACATGGGATATCTAGAAGCAAGTCCTTGGTACACGCTAGTCCCAAATTCCTGACTTGTGAAATCTCGATACAACTTAGCGCATGTAGATTTGGTTTTCGATGTTTCAACACCTAGAAAACCGAAGGTTATGAACCCCTCATCCTCTTCTATTGCGAAAACCCGGTAGGCGAAACTCCGAAAGGTGGGATGCCAAGTTTTAATCTGAGGCATTGTTAGATGTGACCAATTATTGGTCCCTTTCAGACTTCGGCACTTCGAAAGACAAGAGAGCGGGGGAAACACATGCGTTGCGATTTCCCGAATCGCGAAAGCCGTAAGCACCTCTCTGGTAAGGCTTGTGGTCATAGCCAACGATCACATGGGTAAGGATAAGGATGGTAGGGTCTACATCAAGCCCCATAGGAATTTGGGGATTATGTTCCTCGGTGAAAAGAAGGAAAAAGACGAAAAATATTAGTTCCCATAGTGGGTGCGTTACAAAGAGTAAAGTGGAAAAAACACACCGATGTGGAGCAGATTGTGGCCGCAGAGGATGCAAGAGAAAGAAGAAGATTGCATGCACAAGGTGCACAAAGAGTATAAGAATGTTGAACAAAGAATAAATGGGGGTCGATGCTAAGTGTGATTGAGGTGTGAAGAAGGAGACAGAGCACAGCAACAGAAATGCACATAAGGGGAATGGTGCATTGAAGGGGCATGGTGCAAAGAGCATAAAAGGAGAAAGAACAGAAAGCGCAAGGAGTGTGCAGAAGACATTGATGCAGACAAAGCAGCGCAGTGTAGCATAACAGTGATGAGATCGGTAAGCCATTGAAGAACTTTATATCGCTGTAATAAGTCTCAATATCAAAGATTTAGATTTCAGGGTCGTAGGGAGGTGCTAGGGAAGACTGTTGTCCTCAGAGGTTCAAGTGGGTGCTTGAAAAAAGGGAGTTGTATCTTCCATATGGTTGCAGCCAGAGAAACTAGGGTGGCAAGGTGGTGCAAGGGAGAACTATTGTTCTCTGTTATACAGGTTGGTGCCTGTGTGACTGGAAGTTAGTGCTTCCATCCAGTTGGTGTTGTAACACTTAGGGAGTTGGTGCTTCCTTCTAGTGGGTGCTAGAGAAACCAAGGAGTTGGTGATTCCTTCTAGTTGGTGCTAGAGAATCTAGAGAGTTGGTGCTCTCAGCAAGTAGCAACTTGCAAAATAGAGGTTTTAGTCTCATTATGAGTTGGTGCTCATATGTATGATAATCTAAAGAATGTACAGATTACTTATCATATAAATAAGTAGAGGTTTTTACCCTTTATGGGTTTCCTTAGGAAATATCTATCTCTGTGTATCTCATATGTGTGAATGATGTTGAATGGTCTATTGCTTACTTCGTTGCATTATTGTGATTGTCATTGAGTGATCTGGAAAGAGTTTAAAATAAGTATAATTGTTTAAGAAAGGTTACAACTGATTCACCGCCCCCCCTCTTACTTGTCTAACACTTGGTATCAGAGCCGGCCCATTTTATCTAAGGGTAGATCCTAGAGCTTAAACATGTCAAGCCATGAAGCAAAATTCAACCAATAAGGCCCCTTTGTTCAATGGAACAAACTTTGCCTTCTGGAAAGTTAGAATGAGAACCTACATAATGGATTTAGGTGCATATGTCTGGGATGTGGTAGATATTGGTTATTTAAAGCCAATTGTACTAGCTAATAAGGATGACAAGCTAGAATTTAGCTTCAACGCTAAGTCTATGAATGCTATCTTGAGTGGGCTTGCAAAAGAGAAATTCATAAAAGTTATGCACCTAGGAATTGCCAAAGAAATGTGGGATAAACACATTAGCAGTTATGAAGGTAATGAGAAGGTAAAGGATGCCAAGCTTCAAACCAGAATACAGTTTGAACATATGAGGATGAAAGAAGATGAACCTATTGGAAAATACTTTATGAGAGTAGAAGAAATGGTAAATTCAATGAAAGCACTTGGTGAAAAAAATGAGGAACCTTATTTAGTTCAAAAAATCTTAATATCTCTCCCAGATAGGTTCAATCCGAAGGTCTCTGCTATAGAAGAACTTAATGATCTAAAAACCTTGTATTTTGATCAATTTCTAGGAACATTGACTGCATATGAAATGAGAATAGTTAAATATAAACCCACCTCCAGAGAAGCATCATTTAAGGTAGACAAGAATGATGATTATGAGCCCGATGAAATTGAAGAAAAATTTGTGAAGAGACTGAAGAAGGGATCAAGAAAATACAAAGGTAAACTGCCTTTCAAATGTTTCAATTGTGGTAGGATAGGTCATTTTGCAAATAAATGTCCCCACAAAAGAAAGGATCATACATGTGATGATGAGGAGAAGCACAAAAACATAAATTTCTTTAAAGAGAATAACTTTAAGAAGAAAAGTCTTTGCGTAAACAATGATGATGATCCTTCAGATGATGAAGACAATGACTCCTCTATTAAAGATAAACTAAATGACTTCATACTTATGGCCAAAGAGGATTATGATAATAAAATAACATGAAGTGATGCTAATGAAGAAGAAGTTGTGGTTGACATGGAAGGAAAACTGATTAGTGCACTGGAAGAGATTGACAGACTAAGAATTAAGAAAAGAAAGCAAGGACAATTGTTGATACAGTTTCGAGAAAGACCTTGTCCTACTAAAAGTGGAATTAGAAGAGGCAAAGAAAATCGAATACATTCTAAAATGATAGTTATCAGAAAAGAAGGCAATATGTGAAGCCTTAGAACAAGAAGTAGTGAAAACCAGGAAAGAGATGGAGAAGTTTCAAGCCTTGTATATTCAGAATCTGTCAAGTATCAAAGCCTCGGAAGGATTAGCCAGCATTTTGAATCAACAAAGGAATCCAAAGCTGAAAACTGGTTTGGGTTATGAAGAGGGATCAAGTAGTGGTAAGCCAAGAAATGAAGAACCCATCAAGTTTGTCAAATCTACAACCAATGACAACAACAAACCTATAGAAGCAAAGGAAGACAACCAGCTGCCCAGGACGAGTAAAGAAAAAGGTGCGAGGACTGAATCTATAGAACAAAGAAATAGTGCACTCTCTACTGAAAGACATCATATGCATGGAAGGAATCGATTTTCTCAAAGAAAACAACCATTTTCCAGGTACAAAGAATTTTTCTATGGCTATTTTTTCTACTGTTTTAACTTTGGTCACAAAGCTGTAAATTGTTCCTTAAGACTTACAAATGATCAATTAAGATTTCAAAGGAATAAATACTTGCCACAACAAAGAATGATACAGCCAAGTAACAAACCTTCACAGATTGCAAATTGCCAAATTAAGTTTAGAGACATGCAACTAAGGAGGTCAAGAAATAATCAACAGCCAATAAGTAGACAATGCTGCAACAATAATTTTGACCTATTGAACAATGAGATTGAATGCTACATCTGTCATAACTATGGACATAAATCTGTTGACTGATGATTAAGGAACTATGAACCAGATTTGAATTCCCCTACTAAAAATGTGAAGGTGAGGAAGAAGAAAGAAAGTGACAAGTGTGGATTAGTGTTGTCATCTCAAAGAAAAATGAACCCTTGGTATATAGACAGTGGATGCTCCAAACATATGATGGGAGACAAAGGTAAGTTTCTATCTCTAAGTGAGAGCAAATCAGGAAATGTAACCTTTGGAAATGATGCTCTAGGTAAAATAAAGGGTAAAGGGATGGTGAGTTTAAGTAATGGAAAAGGAAAAACCCAAGATGTTCTACTTATAGATGGGCTGAAACATATTATGCTCAGTGTAAGTCAAATGTGTGACAGAGGATGTGAAGTGGTGTTCACATCCAAGGACTGCAAGATAAAGTCTGTAAACTCACGACAGGTGGTGGCCAAAGGCATAAGGACAGAAAATAATGTATATTTGTTGAAAGAAAATAGAGAAGAGTGTCATCTAAGAAAACATGATGAAAGATAATTATGGCATAGGAGACTTGGACATCTAAAATTTGACCGCTTAATCAAAATCAAAACTCTCGAGGCAGTAAAAGATCTTTCGAGAATATCAAAGCCCCAAGATTCAATGTGTAAACCCTTCCAAGTAGGAAATCTAACCAGGACACAGTTTAAGTCCAAGAGATTTACTTCATAAAAGAATCTACTCCAACTAGTTCATATGGATTTATGTGGACCATCAAGACAGGAAGGAATAGGGAAATAAAACTACTTTATCCTGATTATTTATGATTACTCTGGACTTACTTCGGTTTCCTTTCTCAAGGAAAAAGCTGAATCTTTTGAGAAGTTTAAAATATTTAAGGCTTTAACTGATACTCAAACAGGCAATAGGTTAAAGGAAGTAAGATCAGACCGAGGAGGAGATTTTATGTCAACTGAATTCAAGGAATTTTGTGATAAGCATGGGATCAAGAGAGAATACACCATCCCCAAGAACTCCACAACAAAATGGAGTAGTTGAGAGGCAAAACAGAACAAAGCAGGAAATGGCCAGGTCAACGATGAATGAGAAGAACATTGGTCAAACCTACTGGGTAGAAGCAATACACACAACAGTCCATGTTCTTAACAAAACCTACCTCATACCACAAACTGACAAGAAACCTTATGAACTATGGTATGGGAGACCTGCTTCAATTAAACACTTCAAAGTCTTTGGGGGTAAATGTTACATAAAGAATAATGATGAGAACCTTGGAAAATATGATGACAGGTCTGATGAAGGTATCTTCTTAGGGTATGCTACAAACAACAAAGGATACATATGCTATAATAAGAGGATGCATAAAATGGTTGACTATATTGATGTAAAAGTTGATGAGGCAATCCCAGCAAGAGAGGTGTACAATAATGAGTCTTCTACATAAGACACAACTAAAGCTGAAGATGAACAGGTCCAAGAATCAGAAAATGAAGAATCTGAATAAGATGAAGACACAGATACTCAGACAGACTCAAATCAATAGAAAACTTCAAATTCCTCCTCCAGAATCACCCAAAAGAATCATCCTGCAAGTCAAATAATTGGTGAAAAAGACAAAGGTGTACAAACCAAGAGAAAGTTAATCAAAAACACTAAACAATCACATATAGCTTTCATATCCATGCTGGAACCCAAGAACTTTAATGAAGCTAACAAAGATGACCTTTGGGTTAAAGCAATGAATGATGAACTTGATCAGATTGAGAAAAACACTACGTGGGAGATGGTTCATAGTCCGGAAGGTAAAACTATCATTGGTTCCAAATGGATATTTAAGAATAAGTTGAATGAGCAGGGACAAGTTGTCAAGAACAAAGCAATATTGGTCTGTAAAGGATATGCTCAAATAGAAGGACTGGATTTTGATGAAAAATTTGTGCCTGTAGCAAGGTTAGAAGCTATCAGAATATTTCTTGCCTATTCTTGTCATAAAAGGTTTAAAGTCTATCAAATGGATGTCAAGTCAACTTTTCTAAATGGAGATTTAAATGAAGAAGTCTATATGGAAAAACCAGAGGGTTTCAAGCTAATAACCCTGACTTAGTATGCAAGCTGAAGAAATATTTATATGGGTTAAAACAAGCTCCTCGTGCCTGGTATCACAGACTGGATATGTATCTCAAAGACAAAGGGTTCAAGAGAGGAACAATTGACAACAATCTATATATCAAAACAGAGGGTGATGATTTTCTCATTGTGTTGGTCTATGTAGATGACATCATCTTTGGATGTAATAAGGATTCATTGGTAAAATGGTTTGCTTTTTCCATGGAGTCTGAGTTTGAAATGTCTATGATAGGTGAACTGCCATTTTTTCTTGGTCTGCAAATTACTCAGAGGTCTGAAGGGATGTTCATTTCTCAAGAAAAATATCTAAGACAAATGTTGAAAAGGTTTCAAATGGAAGATTCTAAACCTATGGGAACACCTATGGTAACTGGATGCAAATTAAGCAAGGATAATTACTCACCTGATGTTGATCAAAGTTCATATAGGTCAATGATAGGCATCCTGTTGTTCATCACAGCATATCGCCCAAACATAATGCATGTTGTTGGAATGGTAGGAAGATATCATTCTGCACCTAAACATATTCATTTGCTAGTTGTCAAAAGGATATTCAGGTATTTGAAAGAAACAATGAATTATGGTCTGTGGTATCCTAGAAACCAGAATTTTCAGTTAATTGCTTATTCAGATGTAGATTGGGCAAACTGTGTTGATGAGAGAAAAAGCACCAGTGGAGGAGCATTCTTCCTGGGTGACTCATCAGTAGCATGGCTTAGTAAAAACCAAAGTTCCATTTCCTTATCAACTACAGAGGCAGAGTACATTGCTGCTGCTACCTGTTGCACTCAGGTATTATGGATGATTTAGACACTTGTAGACTTGGAGGTAAAATATGCAACACCAATCCCAATTCATTGTGATAACACTAGTGCCATCAGTGTGTCTAAGAATCCTATATTCCACTCCAAGACCAAGCATATTCCCATAAAATACCATTTTCTGGGAGAGCATGTCACCAATAAGGTTGTTTGGGTCCATTACATTCCAACCACAGAACAAATTACAGACATCTTTACTAAACCCCTAGCCAAGAAACCATTTGAGTATCTCTGACAGAAGTTGGGTGTCATCCTGTCTCACACCTAAGATAGTTCATCCTATTAGGGGGAGATTTGTAATGATTAAATATATGATACCTCCTAAAAATACTACAACAACTCAGGGGGAGCATGTTTTCTTTGAAATTGATGTCAAAGAGGGAGAAAATGAGTGGTCCGGACTGGATGCTACAGTTGGAGGTCCAAACAGATTAGCGCAGTCCTTCAGGGTTTCCATCAATGCCAAAGGGGGAGATTGTTGACAATTTTTCAGGAAGATGTGCTTGTCATTGATGGAAAGATCAGAGTATGCAGTGATGGAAAAAAAAGGACAACGTAAGCTCAGAAGAGATAGTGCAAAGGTGCACAAAGAGTGCAAGAGTGTGCTTGTTTATTTGATGGAAAACAAGTAGGCAAGGAAGATCACTAGCGCAAATACCGGGCATTGGAGGAGTCAAGGAAGCAACTCACGACAAAAATTTCAAAACGGTGAAATACAAAACGTCGGAAAACGTTGATCCGACTCCATTTCGGAGTTTTGGATACTGGGAGATTGACAAGTCAAGAGTTGAGACTCTTCAACACAGGAGTCCCAGAGTTGCGAAATCCAAAATCCCAAAATCCTGAAAGAGGCACATCAACAAGAGTTTTACAAACCGGGAAATAACTCCATTTTGGAGTCCCAGATACCGGGAGTTGAAGTGTCGAAACACTTCACCATAGGAGTGCCAAAATGTTGAAACGGCGAAATGCGAAATGCCAAAATCCTAAAAGAAGGAGACAGTTCCAGATACCAAGAGTTGAAGTGTCAAAACACTTCACCAAAGGAGTCCCAGTATCATGAAATGCGAAAAACTGAAATCCCGAAAGCAGGAAACAGTTCCGGATACCGAGATTTGAAGTGTCAAAACACTTCACCACAGGAGTCCCAGAATCGCGAAATGTGAAACGCCAAAATCCCGAAAGCAGGAGATAGTTTCAGATACTGGAATTTCAGATACCAGGAGATGGAGGAGTCAAGTGTCAAGACTCCTCATCACAAGAGTCCCGAAGTTGCAAAGTGAGAATAGCCGAAAAGATGATCTAAATTCATTTTGGAGTTTCGCAGACCGGGACTTGGAAGTGTCGAGAACATTCACATCAAGAATGTTGAAATCACGATATGTGAAATCGCGAAGTGATCTAGGCCGATAGATCCAGGAGGAGAATGTGGTAGACCATGTCATAAAGGACAGGTGGAAGACTATGACACATGGAACGATCAGACAATGACAAGTGTCAAGATGATTAGGCATTTCAGGCCACTAGAAATCATAATTCGGAGTGACACGTGATAGCCACTATGGTCATGACACATCATCGAGTGACAGAAGACTAACCTCACTCCGAGAGTTTTTTTTTCAGGCGTTTTAACTCCATCACTCCCCCAAAGTCCCAAAGGCTGGAGTCCCGAGGCAGAGGATAGCCATCCGATCACCACAGATTGATGACCATTGATCTGGAGAACGAAGTGCTTGTGTGGTTGGAGAGGGGTCATATTCTGGTGGTCACATCATCGAAGAACTGTATAAGAGAACTCGAAGTGGCAAGCTACATTTTGGAGTTTCATGGATCGATACATGTAGAGTAATGAAATATTCACCATGGGGATCCTGAAATGCCGAAGTGCGAAATGGAAAAATGAACGCAAGATTCAATGAAGTCAATTCAACGGTGCATATGAATTTGAATAAGACTTGAGGGCTACTATTGCACTTCACAGTGTAACTGCTAGAAACAAATGATGGTTTCTTCCAGAGGATGAGCTCATCTATAACAGAGAAGATGAAGAGTCTCAACTACCATAGAAGCTGAGGAATCTCGAGATAACACCCAGTGATCATGGATGCGTGGGGTAAACCGGTAGAGAATCTGAAGAGTTACCATGATGATCAGGTAGAGCACTGACAATGAGCAGGAGATGTAGAACAGAGAGATACAATGTGGCACACAGGATATGGGATAGCCGTGGAAGAGTAAAGTGGCAAAAACACCCCGATGTGGAGCAGATTGTGGCCGCAGAGGATGCAAGAGCAAGAAGTAGATTGCATGCACAAGGTGCATAGAGAGTATAAGAATGATGAACAAAGAATAAATGGGGGTTGTTCTTGAGTGTGATTGAGGTGTGAAGAAGGAGGCAGAGTGTAGTAGTAGAAATGAACAGAAGGGGAATGGTGCATTGAAGGGACATGGCACAGAGAGCATAAAAGGAAAAAGAACAGAAGGTGCAAGGAGTGTGCAGAAGACACTGATGTAGATAGAGCAGCGCAGTGTAGCAGAACAGTGATGAGACTGGTAAGCCATTAAAGAACTTTATATCTCTGTAATAATTATTAATAACAAAGATTTAGATTTTAAGGTGGTAGAGAGGTGCTAGGGAGGACTTTTGTCCTCATAGGTTCAAGTGGGTGCTTGAACAAAGGGATTTGTAGCTTCCATCTGGTTGCAGCCAAAGAAACCAGGGTGGCAGGGTGGTGTAAGGGAGAACTGTTGTTCTCTGTTATACAGGTTGGTTCCTGTGTGACTGGAAGTTGGTGCTTCCATCCAATTGGTGCTGGAACACTTAGGGAGTTGGTTCTTCCTTCTAGTGGGTGCTAGAGAAACCAGGGCGTTGGTGCTTCCTTCTAGTTGGTGCTAGAGAATCCAGAGAGTTGGTGCTCTCAACATGTAGCAGCTTGAAAAATAGAGGTTGTAGCCTCATTATGAGTTGGTGCTCATATGTATGATAATGTAAATAATGTACAGATTACTTATCATATAAAGAAGTAGGGGTTTTTACCCTTTATGGGTTTCCTCAAGAAATATTTGTCTCTGTCTATCTCATATGTGTGAATGATGTTGAATGGTCTATTGCTTACTTCCTTGCATTATTTTGATTGTCATTAAGTGATTTGGAAAGAGTTTAAACTAAGTATACTTGTTTAAGCAATGTTGCAAATGATTCCCACCCCCCCTCTTAGTTTTCCAACACTTGGTATCAGAGCCGGCCCCTTTTATCTAAGGGTAGATCCTAGAGCTTAAACATGTCAATCTATGAAGGAAATTCAACCAATAAGGCCCCTCTATTCAATGGAACAAACTTTGGCTTCTGGAAAGTTAAAATGAGAACCTACATAATGTATTTAGGTACAGATGTTTGGGATGTGGTAGATACTGGTTATGTAAAGCCAGTTGTACTATCTAATAAGGATGACAAGCTAGAATTTAGCTTGAATGCTAAGGCTATGAATGTTATCTTGAGTGGGCTTACAGAAGAAGAATTCGTAAAAGTTATGCACCTAGGAACTGCCAAATAAATGTGGGACAAACTCATTAGCAGTTATAAAGGTAATGAGAAGGTAAAGGATGCCAAGCTTCAAACCTACAAAATACAATTTGAACAGATGAGGATGAAAGAAGATGAAATTGTTGGAAAATACTTTATGAGAGTACAATAAATGGTAAATGCAATGAAAGCACTTGATGAAAAAATTGAGGAACCTTCTTTAGTTCATAAAATCTTGAGATCTCTCCTAGATAGGTTCAATCCGAAGGTCTCTGCTATAGAATAACTTAATGATATAAAAACCTTGGAGTTTGATCAACTTCTAGGAACATTGACTGCATATGAAATGAGAATTGTTAAAGATAAACCCACCTCCAGAGAAGCATCATTTAAGGCAGACAAGAATGAGGATTCTGAGCCTGATGAAATTGAAGCAAAATTTGTGAAGAGACTGAAGAAGGGATCAGGAAAGTACAAAGGTAAATTGTCTTTCAAATGTTTCAACTGTGGTAGGATAGGTCATTTTGCAAATAAATGTCCCCACAAAAGAAAGGATCATACATGTGATGATGAGGAGAAGCAAAAACACATAAATTTATTTAAAGAGAATAACTTTAAGAAGAAAAGTCTTTGCGTAAACAATGATGATGATCCTTCAGATGATGAAGACAATGACTCCTTTATTGAAGATAAATTAAATGACTTCATAATTATGTCCAAATAGGATTATGATAATAAAAGAATAGGAAATGATGCTAATGAAGAAGAAGGTGTGGTTGACATGGAAGGAGAACTGATCAGTGCACTGGAAGAGATTGATAGACTAAGAATTAAGAACAGAAAGCAAGGACAATTGTCGATATAGTTCGAGAAAGACAGTAAAGAACCTGATGAAGACCTTGTCCTACTAAAAGTGGAATTAGAAGAGGCAAAGAAAATTGAAGACATTGTGAAATGAAAGTTATCAGAAAAGAAAGAAAGATGTGAAGCCTTAGAACAAGAAGTAGTGAAAACCAGGAAAGATATGGAGAAGTTTCAAGCCTTGTATAATCAGAATCTATCAAGTATCAAAGCCTTAGAAGGATTATCCACCATTCTGAATCAGCAAAGGAATCCAAAGCTAAAAAGCAGTTTGGGTTATGAAGAGGGATCAAGTAGTGGTAAGCCAAGAAACGAAGAACCTGTCAAGTTTGTCAAATATACAACCAATGACAACAAAAAACATGCGGAAACAAAGGAAGACAACGAGCCACCCTGGACGAGTAAATAAAAAGGTGTCAGGACTGAATCTGTAGAACAAAGAAATAGGGCGTTCTCTGCTGAAAGACATCATCAGCATGGAAGAAATTGATTTTATCAAAGAAAACAACCAGTTTCCAGGTACAAAGAATTTTTCTATGGCTACTATTTCTACTATTCTAACTTTGGTCACAAAGCTGTAAATTGCTCCTTAAGACTTCGACATGATCAATTAAAATTTCAAAGGAATAAATACTTGCCACAACAAAGAATGATACAAGCAAGTAACAAACCTTCACAAATTGCAAATTTCCAAATTAAGTTTAGAGACATGCAACTAAGGAGGTCAGGAAATAATCAACAGTGAATAAGTAGACAGCGCTGCAACAATAATTTTGACGTATTGAAAAATGAGATTGAATTCTACATCTGTCATAACTATGGACATAAATATGTTGACTAACGATTAAGGACCTATGAACCAGATTTGAATTCCTCTACTGAAAATGTCAAGGTGAGGAGGAAGAAAGAAAGTGACAAGTGTGGATTAGTGTTGTCAGCTCAAAGAAAAAAGAACCCTTGGTATATAGACAGTGGATGCTCCAAACATATGACGAGAGACAAATGTAAGTTTCTATCTCTAAGTGAAAGAAAATCAGGAAACGTAACCTTTGGAAATGATGCTCCAGGTAAAATAAAGGGTAAAAGGATGGTGAGTTTAAGTAATGGAAAAGGAAAATCCCAAGATGTTCTACTTGTAGATGGGTTGAAACATAATCCACTCAGTGTAAGTCAAATGTGTGATAGAGGATGTGAAGTGGTGTTCACATCCAAGGAATGCAAGATAAAGTCTGTAAACTCACGACAGGTGGTGGCCAAAGGCATAAGGACAAAAAATAATGTATATGTGCTGAAATAAAATAGAGAAGAGTGTCATCTAAGAAAACATGATGAAAGCTGGTTATGGCATAGGAGACTTGGACATCTAAACTTTGACCACATAATCAAACTCAAAAATCTCGAGACAGTAAAAGATCTTCCAAGAATATAAAATCCCTAAGATTCAATGTGTAAACCCTGCCAAGTAGGAAATCTAACCAGGACACAGTTCAAGTCCAAGATCTTTACTTCAACAGAGAAACCACTCCAACTAGTTCATATGGATTTATGTGGACCATCAAAACAGGAAGGCATATGGAAAGAAAATTACTTCATGCTGATTATTGATGATTACTCCAGACTTACTTGGGTTTCCTTTCTCAATGAAAAAGATGAATCTTTTGAGAAGTTTAAAATATTTAAGGCTTTAACTGAGACTGAAATAGGAAAGAGGCTAAAGCCAGTAAGATCAGACCGAGGAGTAGAGTTTATGTCAAGTGAATTCAAGGAATTTTTTGATAAGCATGGGATCAAGAGAGAATACACCATCCCAGGAACTCCACAACAAAATGGAGTAGTGGAGAGGAAAAAAAAAATAGTGCAGGAAATGGCCAGGTCAATGATAAATGAGAAGAACATTGGTCAAACCTACTGGGTAGAAGCAATACACAAAGCAGCCCATGTTCTTAAAAAATCCCACCTCAGACCACAAAGTGACAAGACACCTTATGAACTGTGGTATGCGAGACCTGCTTCAATTAAACACTTCAAAGTCTTTGGGAGTAAATGTTACATAAAGAATAACGATGAGAACCTTGGAAAATATGATGGCAGGGATGATGAAGGTATCTTCTTAGGGTATTCTACAAACAACAAAGGATACAAATGCTATAATAAAAGGTTGCATAAAATGGTTGACTGTATTGACGTAAAAGTTGATGGGGAAATCCTAGCAAGAGAGGTGTACAATAATGAGTCTTCTACAGAAGACACAACTAAAGCTAAAGATGAACAGGTCCAAGAATTAGAAAACAAAGACTCTGAATCAGATGAAGACACAGATACTCAGACAGACTCAAATCAGCAGACAACTTCAAATTCCTCCTCCAGAATCACCCAAAAGAATCATCCTGCAAGTCAGATAATTGGTGAAAAAGACAAAGGTGTACAAACCAGGAGAAAGCTAATCAAAAACACTGAACAATCACATATAGCTTTCATATTCATGTTGGAACCCAAGAACTTTAATGAAGCTAACAAAGATGACCTTTGGGTTAAAGCAATGAATGGTGAACTTGATCAGATTGAGAAAAACAATACGTGGGAGATTGTTCATAGACCGGAAGGTAAAAGCATCATTGGCTCCAAATGGATCTTTAAGAATAAGTTGAGTGAGAAGGGACAAGTTGTTAGGAACAAAGCAAGATTGGTGTGTAAAGGCTATGCTCAAATAGAAGGGCTAGATTTTGATGAAATATTTGCGCCCATAGCAAGGTTAGAAGCTATCAGAATATTTTTTGCCTATGCTTGTCATAAAAGGTTTAAAGTCTATCAAATGGATGTCAAGTCAGCTTTTCTAAATGGAGATTTAAATGAAGAAGTCTATATGGAACAACCAGAGGGTTTCGAACTGTTTGATAACCCTGACTTAGTATGCAAGTTGAAGAAAGATTTATATGGGTTAAAACAAGCTCCTCGTGCCTGTTATCATAGACTGGATATGTATCTCAAAGACAAAGGGTTCAAGAGAGGAACAATTGACAACAATCTATATATCAAAACAGAGGGTGATGATTTTCTCATTGTGTTGGTCTATGCAGATGACATCATCTTCGGATGTAATAAGGATTCATTGGTAAAATGGTTTGCTTCTACCATGGAGTCTGAGTTTGAAATGTCTATGATAGGTGAACTAGCATTTTTTCTTGGTCTGCAAATTACTCAGAGGTCTGAAGGGATGTTCATTTCTCAAGAAAAATATCTAAGACAAATGTTGAAAAGGTTTCAAATGGAAGATTCTAAACCTGTGGGAACACCTATGGTAACTGGATGCAGATTAAGAAAGGATCATGACTCACCTGATGTTGATCAAAGTTCATATAGGTCAATGATAAGCAGCCTGTTGTACATCACAACATCTCACCCAGACATAATGCATGTTGTTAGAATGGTAAGAAGATATCAGTCTTCACCTAAACAGATTCATTTTCTAGTTGTCAAAAGGATATTCAGGTATTTGAAAGTAACAATGACTTATGGTCTGTGGTATCCCAGAAATCAGAATTCTCAGTTAATTGCTTATTCAGATGCAGATTGGGCAAACTGTGTTGATGAGAGAAAAAACACCAGTGGAGGAGCATTCTTCCTAGGTGACTCATTAGTAGCATGGCTTAGTAAAAAGAAAAGTTCCATTTCCTTATCAACTACAAAGGTAGAGTACATTTTTGCTGCTACCTATTGCACTCAGGTATTATGGATGATTCAGACACTTGCAAACTTGGAGGTAAAATATGCAGCACCGATCCCAATTCATTGTGATAACACTAGTGCCATCAGTGTGTCTAAGAATCCTGTATTCCACTCCAATACCAAGCATATTCCCACAAAATACCATTTTCTGAGAGAGAAAGTCATCAATAAGGATGTTCAGGTCCATTACATTCCAACCACAGAACAAATTGTAGACATATTTACTAAACCCCTAGCCAAGACACCATTTGAATATCTCCGACAAAAGCTAGGTGTCATCCCGTCTCACACCTAAGAGAGTTCATCCTATTAAGGGGAGATTTGTATTGATTAAATATTTGATACCTCCTAAAAATACTACAATAGCTCAGGGGGAGCATGTTTTCTTTGACATTGATGTCAGAGGGGGAGAAAAGGAGTGGTCTGGACCGGATGCTACAGTTGGAGGTCCAAACAGATTAGTGCAGTTATTCAGGGTTGCCATCAATGCCAAAGGGGGAGATTGTTGGCATGTTTTCAGGAAGATGTGCTTGTCATTGATGGCAAGATTAGAGTATGCAGCGATGGAAAAATAGGGACAACGTAAGCTCATAAGAGATAGTGCAGAGGTGCACGAAGAGTGAAAGAGTGTGCTTGTTTATTTGATGGAAAAAAGGCAGGAAAGGAAGATCAACAATGCAGATACCGAGCATTGGAGGAGTCAAGGAAGCAACTCATGACAAGAATGTTGAAACAGTGAAATGTGAAATGCAGGAATACATTGATCTAACTCCATTTCGGAGTTTCGAATACCGGGAGATTGAGAAGTCAAGAGTTGAGACTCTTCAACATAGGAGTCCCAGAGTTGCAAAATTCAGAATCCCAAAATCCCGAAAGAGGCACATCAACAAGAGTTTTACAGACTAAGAAATAACTCCATTTTGGATTCTCGGATACCGGGAGTTGAAGTGTCGAAACACTTCACCACAGGAGTGTCGAAATGCCGAAACAATGAAATGTGAAATGTCGAAATCCCAAAAGTAGGAGATAGTTCCGGATACTGGGAGTTGAAGTGTCAAAACATTTCACCACAGGAATCTCGGTATTGAAAAATGAGAAACGCCAAAATCCTGAAAGCAGGAGACAGTTCTGGATACCGGGAGTTGAAGTGTCAAAACACTTCAGCACAAGAGTCATAGAATCGTGAAATGGGAAACGCCAAAATCCTGAAAGCAGGAGACAGTTTCGGATACCGTAGTTTCGGATACTGGGAGATGGAGGATTCAAGTTTTAAGACTCCTCATCACAAGAGTCCCGAAGTTTCAAAGTGCAAAAATCTGAAAAGATGATCTGACTTCATTTCGGAGTTTCGCAGACTAGGAATTGGAAGTCTAGATAACATTCACATCAAGAATGTTGAAATCGCGATATGCAAAATCCCGAAGTGATATGGGCCGATAGATCTTGGAGGAGAATGTGGCAAACCACATCAGAAAGGACAGTTGGAAGAATATGACACGTGGCAGGATCAGACAATGACAAGTGTGGAGTTTATTAGGCATTTTAGGCCACTGGAAATCACAATTCTAAGTGACACGTGACAGCCACTCTAGTCATGACATGTCATCGAGTGACACAAGACTGACCTCAGTCTGGGAGTTTTTTCTTTGGGAGTTTAAATCGATCACTCCCCAAAAGTCCGAAGGATGAAGTCCCAGGGTAGAGGATAGTCGTTCGATCACCACGGATCAAGGATCGTTGATCTAGAGATCGAAGCACTTGTGTGATTGCAGAGGGGTCATATTCTGGTGGTCACATCGTCAAAGAACTGTAGAAGAGAACTCGAAGCGACAATCTCCATTTCGGAGTTTCGGGGATTGGGACATGGATAGTAAAGAAATCTTTACCACGGGGATCCCGAAATGCCAAAGTGCGAAATGGAGAAATGAACGCAAGATTCAATGAAGTCAAATCAATGGTGCAGATGAATTTGAATAAGATCAAAGGGATACTGTTGCACTTCATAGTGTAACTTCTAGAAACAAATGATGTTTTCTTCTAGAGGATGAGATCGTCTATGACAGAGAAGATGAAGAGTCTCAACTACCAGAGAAGCTGAGGAATCTCGAGATAACATGTAGTGATGATGGATGCATGGGGTAAACTGGAAAAGAAGCTGAAGAGTTACCATGATGATTAGGCAGAGCACTGAAAATGAGTAGGAGATGTAGAACAGAGAGAGACAACGTGGAACACAGGATATGGGATAGCTGTGGAAGAGTAAAGTGGCAAAAACACCCCAATGTGGAGCAGATTGTGGCTGCAGAGGATCCAAGAGGAAGAAGCAGATTGCATGCACAAGGTGCACAGAGAGTATAAGAATGTTGAACAAAGAAGAAATGGGGGTTGTTGTTGAGTGTGATTGAGGTGTGAAGATGGAGGCAGAGCACAGCAAAAAAATGCACAGAAGGGGAATGGTGCATTGAAGGGACATGGCGCAGAGAGAATAAAAGGAAAAATAATTGAAAGCGTAAGGAGTGTGTTGAATATATTGATGCAGACAGAGAAGCGTAGTGTAGCAGAACAATGATGAGACCGGTAAGCCATTAAAGAACTTTATATCGCTGTAATAAGTCTTAATAACAAAGATTTAGATTTCAGGGTGGTAGGGAGGTGCTAGGTAGAACTTTTGTCCTCAGAGGTTCAAGTGGGTTCTGTTGGGACCACATATTGTACCTTTTTGCCCATACTTTTGGCCATTATTATACCCTTCATCACCTGTATTTAGACTCATATTATCACTTCATATGATCACTCCAAGGTATACAACGTCCTTTCTCATCACTATATGTTTAATTTGTTTTGCATAATACTTTACATTACTTTTTGACCTAACCATTGATTAGAAGCGCATAAGTGTCCATATTTGCAGAATAGTATTCAAGGCTGATGCAGAAACACAGAACTATCTAAAGTCGCTGCTGAAACACGGAAGCTGCTACACAGTCCGAAGATGCCGATGCTGAAACACGGAGCTGCTACACAATCTGAGGACGCATAAGCTGAAACACGGAGCAATTACATAATTCGGGGATGCAGATGCTGAACACGGAACTGTCACTCAGTTCAGAAGTGTAGATGCTGAGACACAGAGGAGGCCGCCACGATGCTGAAACACGAGTCCTGACAGCTAGCAGTCAAACCGACACAGTCAAGAGCGCAATTCACGTGGCTGAACATGACGTGAATTGCGATACTGAAACATCATTAGCAGCTATG
>ML786145.1:435586-461485 GCA_009831015.1 Picea engelmannii
GGAGGGAGAGAGCTAGAGAGAGTAGAAGAGAAGTTGAGAGTAAGATGGAGATAGAGAGAGAAGGTGTAGATAGATAGGGAAAGAGTGGAAGAGGGGGAGGATAGAGAGGGAGTGGGAGAGAAGGGGAGAGAGTGAACATGAGTGAGATAGAGGGATAGGGAGTGGTGGGAGAGAGGGGTATATGTGTGGGAGAGAGAGTGGAGAGGGAGAGAAGGGTAGAAATGGTGTGAGTGTGTGTGTGTGTGTGTGTGTGTGTGTGTGTGTGAGGCATGACAAGGAAAGGTATAGGTTTAGATATAGGTCTTGCCATGCCTAGGTCATGGTCTAGGTCTTGGTCATGGTATAGGTCTAGGTCTAGGTCTAGGTCATGGTATAGTTCTAGTTCTATGTATAGGTATATGCCTAGGTCATGGTCTAATTCATTGTCTAGGTCAGGTTTAATGGTAGCTTTGAATTTTTTTTTCTTTGTTAGTATGAATTTCCTTCAGACCGATAGTGCATAGCAGAGTAGGTATAAGATTTCATTTCATGTAATCTACAAAATAATCTAGGTCTAGGTCATGTTCTAGGTCATGGTCTAGGTCTAGGTATTTCCATAACTTTCCATGTCCAGGTCTAGGTATAAGTCTTGCCATGTATATATCAATGTCATCTCTTTCATTGCCATGTACCAAACTTGTTGGAGTATGTGAGAGTGTGAGAGGGAGAAAGAGAAATAAAGAGAGGGGTAGAGAGAGAGTTTGCGAGGAAGAGAGAGGAAAGCAGAGAGAAGGGATAGAGAAAGAGTACATGAGAGGGAGAGAGAAAGGGGGTAGAGAAAGAAAGAGTAAGAGGAAATGGGGAGAAAGAGGGGGAAGTGAAGTAGAAATAGGTAAAAAGAAAAAGAGAAAAAAGTGGAGGAAAGAGAGAAAAGAAGATACAAAGTGAAGGGGAGAGAGGAATACCAAGTTTTCCACAATAGATGTTAACTCTATTGACTATTCACTCACTGGAGTTTTGAATGTAATCACCAACAAAATCTATAATTCCACTGGAGTTTTGAATGTAATCACCAACAAAATCTATAATTCATTTGAATGTTTACATAAACAATATCTTAACATTATCTAATTCAATATATACATTTCACATATTTATGAAAATAATACACAATGTCTTTATTTGACATTTTCTACTTCGATACATGCATCCCACATTTTTAAGAGTATTTCCATTCACAATATATTTATTTGACATTATGTACTTTAATACACACAACCGGCACATTTAAAAATCATGAGAGTTTCTATCACCAATTAAATTTATAACTTTGTTCAATGTTTAGTAACATTAACATCATTGTTCCGAAGAAGGTATTGAGTGTGAGAGTCTTCAAAACACTTTTGAATTAAATGTGGAACTATTTTGGGTAATTTTGAATTAAATTTATAGCTCTTTTGGGTATTTCGATGGCCATTGTCTTTATGGGACATTATCTATAAAATCTCATAAAAACATTTTAAAGAAAATAATTATAAAGTCTATATAAATATTAAATTTAAATAATAAATTGAGATTAAATTTAATTTTAAATGACAATTTTTCTTATTAGTTTTAACATGGATGGTTTTTGGGTTGGTCAAACAAATTTTGTCAAAAACATATAAGGTATTTTTCATTGTTGGTTGTGTGTTTCTTCCTTATTTAACACAATTGGTGTTGGATTGATAGGTAGAAACACTATAGTTTGGCGTGCTTAGATATGCCCTGTCGTCAAATATTAAGTTGTTGGGGTGAAATCAATGATCAAAATTAAACCCTTCACATCCCTTCCAAGGGGTTCAAACTCATTCTAGAAGGGTAACTCAAAAAACACCCTTAAAAATTTAAAATTTTGAAATCACATGTCATTTATGAAGGACGACAAATATTATAAAATTTCAAAAGTAGGGTCTCATTTTCAACAGCCCATGAATCCTAATTCCAACTCTTGAATGCTTAGTGAGAATTATACATTTCATATTATATGAGGATGGATGTGAATCATGAGAAATATTCATGATTCAACACCCATTACTTTCCTTCGACATCTTTATACTAAAATCATCTCTGTTCATGTTGGTTTTCATTTATTCCTTGATAATGGTGTACCCTTCCACAACATAAATCCATCATAAATATCATGCCTATATAATCCTATCATTGCATTGGCATATCCAACATTTTGAGTGTCACTTAATATAAGCTTCCAAGAAAAGTGTTGACACCTCATATTTCTAAATCCCCACTTGAATTCATGTGTTATGTGCATTTTTGTCATTATCGATATGATAATTGACATGTCATTTAATGTCCATACTTAATGTGTTCAGATCCCACACTCGCCATAATGTCATTTCCTTTGTTATATTTTCCTCCTCTCTTAAATTTGAAAACAACCAACACAATTAGTCATGGGTTAAGTGTGTAAATTATAATGACATTGAAAACTTGTTAACAAGATTCACTACAAATGTGTTGTTAAATGACAATTTTGAATAGAAAATAACATACATCGGCTGAACCCAAGGAAATGAGGTCATCTCTTTTTCTTCATGATCACATATTCCATATCTCTAAAATAACATAACATGTTGACAAGTCTAACATGGTTATAGCATTGATATCTAATATTTTATTATTATTTGGGAACATTTGTTGGCCTCTCGACCATTTAGTATGGGTGTAAATTGTAATGGCATCGAAAAATTGTTAGCAAGGTTCACTACAAATGTGTGGTTCAATGACAACTTTGAAGAGAAAAAAATAGGCATCAACTGAACCCAAGGAAATGAGGTTATCTGTATTTCTTCATGATCACATATTCCATCTCTCTAAAAGCATCTAACAAGTTGACAAATCTAACATGATTATAACATTGGTATCTAATATTTTATTTTATTTGGGAACATTCGCTTTCCTCTCGACCACTTAGTATGTTGTTCACGACATCCTTGCTATTGTAATATATACTTAGGGGAAAAAACACATAATTAATACTTGAATGTAAATCTCTAAACAATTCAGTGATCTTGTATACGTTTTGTCAAGCTCATTATAAAGATAATGCATAGATTTTTTTTTTTGTTTCACACAAAATTATGTTAATGATTTTGGTTGGGATAAAAATACTCCATTAAGATCAATGATACATGTATGTTCTTGATTAAGTTTATGTATGATATGAAACAAAATAGAAGTTGTCAACATCACAATACCTAAAATTGGAATGACAACAACAAGAATTGTGGTTTTGTTCATTCAATTTTCTACATAATCGATTCCTTACTCCTTTGATCATTCCCCTTTCCCCAATTTTATGCATGTTTATCTATAACACTCCTTGTTTCTAGAAACATTAACATCAGCGTGATGCTACTTTAAGTGCCAAATATTTTACAATGATCCTTGGATCTCTTTCTCTGTGCCTCATCGCAAGCCCAAGAACAATGAGATGTATCATTTACGACCTTAATGCTTGAAGCAATGTCTTTTTATGCTTGGGTGGAATTCTTAAGTAAGATATGGAGAAGGTAACATACTTTATGTTATCCTTAGATCTATGCAATAGGGATTATGCTCTAACATCCACTCCCTCAAACATTTTTTACATGGTTTGAGAAATAGAGTGAGCAATCAATGTCCTCAATAAGAGCCTCATACTTGGTGGTTTTGATGATAAATTTCCTTTAGCTTTGTGTTTGTATCGACCTTAGGAATCTCCAAATTGTAGATTTCTTATTCTACATAATAAGCAATGGGTGCAATCATGCTAGATTTGCTTGTTCCTAGAGCTCTATAAAGCATGTAGGCTCTCTTTATGGCTTTTATAGTGTTTTGGTAGAATTACCCCCTTTCAACAAAGGCCTAAAGTGTAGGAAAAATTATTTTTTTCTAATGAGATCTAAAAATAACATGACTCTCATAGTGAAGCATGATTATGATATGCTCTATATATGTATACACAAAACCAATCCTTTCTTATATGATTGTTAATTTTTTAACATTTGAAAAATATTTTAATTAAAATAATTTTTATTTTGAAATGTCTATTTATAATTACAAAGTATAATGATTATTATTTTTTATAGAAATTGTTACTTATCTATTTCATGGTTTGTTAATTTTTTAACATTTGAAAAATATTTTAGTTAAAATAATTTTTATTTTGAAATGTCTATTTTTATTTATTTTAGCTTTGTCATAACTTATTTTTTGCAACTTTTTATCTATTGAAATATAAGTATTTTTACAACTTTTGATGATGTTAAATGACAAAATAGCCTTCAACTTTGATCATTAGGTTAGAGAAAATTAGCTTCAACTTTGATCAGTAGGTGAGAGAAAATGACCTCGAGTCAAACAAAAATAATGGATTCAGTGATCGATTCCATTGTCAAAATGCTAGAAATGGATGTTGAATGGGCTTCTATGCTCCATTGTAACTCTGTGGAGTCATGGGGCCAGCTCGGTGTCCATATGTACAATCAAGTTGCAGTTTCGGCCGTAAGTTTTCTCAGCCACATTGGTTACGGATCATTGTTTTCTAGCGAAGTCCTCCTGAACGCAGAACAGAAAGAAATAGTGAAAAAACTTACACCTGACAGAAATCGAAAGAGTGGCTCCACCGACCCAAAAACCTCATTGGGAATCACGCGGGCACATAGACATTTTTGCATGTGACGCTGTTGGCAAAATAGATTTGGAAGACGTTTTCACGTGAAAGCAGACTTCTGGGACCATGCAGAAAACCCTAAACCCTGTATAAGCCGGAAATATCAGAACGTGCAAAGAAAAGGATGGATGTCCCTGTGAGAAGAAATGGAGTGTTTATTTTCTTTAGTGATTGACATTTACTTTGTGATAAGAAAATGATCATGTCAGAGTATACATCTGTTCACATGCAAAGCATCTTTTCACTGTTATCGAAAACATGTTCTCGTAGATTTCTTATTCTCAATTTTTTTTTAATCAGTGTTTTTTTTATTTGACAATGGCGAATGTGGAAATTGGATAAATGTTTCTAAAATTTGTACGCTTTTATAAATCGGTGTGGAAAACAGCATTTTCCAGAACTTATCGGAACAAAAAATTCATCAAAATATACAATCGATCAGAAGGAAGGAGGGAATGTTCTGCCAATTCATGCACTGTATTGGAAAAGTGGCCCAGTTTCTGCACTGACCCTGACTCAGAGACTAGAGCAATCGACGTTCACTGAAGAAGGCCGACAAGAACATGTACACTGATTCGACAAGCTCGTGGATCTGCTGTGAAGGACGGAGGTAAGGATCGAATTTGACAACTAAATTCCCGGCATGGGGTATTTTGGCTATGAACACAGTTCAAAACTGTAACAACCCGTTGTCAGGTGTAAGGAAAAAGGTTAAATACTTTTTGTAAAATTCATCCAAACATATATATATATATATATATAAATTAATTAATTAATTAATTAATTAGAAGTTTGCAAACAGATTCGTTATAAATTTTACATTGAATTTAAAAAATAATTCCTTAATAATTTTACATTCAATGGAATTCCTTTATTTATTTGTTTATTTTTTAGATTTAATGGAATTCTTTTATTATTTTTTTTATTATTTGAAGTAGTAAAACACTTACAATAGTCTTAGTAGGGTTAGTGCAAATAAAACTTAGTTACTGGTTTTCAAAAGAGGATATTTTTATTCTTTGTAAATGTTTTTGGATCTTGGGCTCTTAACTTGTTTCCATGAATCCCTCATGAAACATCTTAGAATGATATAACACCATATTACCTCCTTGCATCAAAACTGCTCTTGTTATAACCTTGAGATGTTCTTCAGTGCTTAGGAAATATGCATCACAAAACCTACTTTTGACCTCAAGTTGGCTCTTGGGCCAAAGGGAGCTCCCTCTGCCTAGTGACAATAAGCAACAACTCTCAACATTAAACACAAATAATAAATTCCAAATTCAACATAACCAAAAACATGATAAAAGGGTTGAAGGAAAAGGTAGGTGACTGTTATTAAAAGACCTGCAAACCTTTGAGACCAAATGTCTTTCCAATGGGCACTGGAGTGTCATTTACCAAAGAAATAAATATGAGAATGACAGGTGGAGGAAAATGATAAGAACAATAAATTGCAAATAGAACAATGAGTAAGAAAGTGTTTGTTGGGTTGAGATGAAGAAAAATTACAAACACCCTAGGAGTTTATGAAAATGTTCAAGTATTTGATAAATGACAGGATTTTTGGGCATTAACAAATGAGTCCAACAATAAATAAGTACATGAGCTAGGAATAAACCATGGATACAACAACATAACACTTATGAAGTAGCTTGCAGGTGTATGAAAATGTATCTATTGGATATGGCACAATCATCAAATCAATAAAGACATATATAACAACATTGGAGGTTGTGTCAAATTGTTGACTCCAAAATATATTGATCTTCAATGCAATTTACAAAATAGAATATAGACTAAAGACGAATTTAAAGAAGCTTAATACAAAAAATAGAAAGAGAAAAAGGCTCCACAAAAATGATAAGTGAATCCATGGAGGATTCCTTCGGACTTAGAAATTTACAGTCAATAGCCTCTTCAGCTCATTACAAAGCTCATTACAAAGGACAAAGTCCTCATTGATGGTAAAATTCCTCCCCATCTAAGAAGTCTTTAACTAATACCTTTAACCTCATCAAATGATGTCTTCAAGCCTTGAATGATGGAACAGTATGTTTGAAAATAGTACTTGTGGACAAACGCTTTGGAGAGTTGGACACCACAATGAATGTGTTGTTTCATTTCTTCTAAAATATATGCATTATGTTGCTACATCGATTCTCCAAGAACCCTTAATTTCGACTTGATATTCTATCTCGATATATCATCATATTTGTGATAAACCCTACCACTTGTGAGCTAAGTGTCATCATGCTCCCTCGTGATCTTAACTACCACCCCTGTTGAAAATAAATTTGGGTAGCTATAATATCTGAAGTTTTTATTGAAAATGCTCATAACTGGACATGCACACGGACATGTATTTTCTTTTCTAAAAACCCTTACTAAAAACGATTATGGATACCTCCATCTATTCCTTCAAATAAAAATATAATTAATCATGGTCTACATCAAAAATCGTATCAACCAACCCTCCAATTATTCGAACTATTGAAAACTAATCCATAGTGCATGCCAATCATCTGGACAGTCTACATGATTCATACATGGAAGAAACTAAGACAATATCTACAACAACATAGAGCATGTGTGATAACCCCTTAAAAATGTTTCTATATGTTTAATATTTATCCAGGAACACTTGTGCATTTAAGTTATCAACCATGGTTTCCAACGTACTTGTGATATGTCACACACTGTATATGCTGGATAGAAATTTCTAACTTGCATCAATTTTCTAATATGCATCTACATGAAAAAGGAAATTGCATTGCAAAAAATTAAAACACACTAGCAGAAAATTGAAGCACACAGGAACTAGCTTCTAACACTTGTGATTTCAATTCTAATATATGCCTCCTCTTAGAGTGATACCATGAATGTCCTAGTCACGTGGTAGCACTTCTATTGCTCTGTTATTAAACCGTCATAATGAGTGTATTTTAATAACCTACTTCTACAACCAAGCATTCTATACGACCAAAAACAAATAAATCCTTGGAAAGAAATTAGCATAAACAATTAGACATAAACACGATACAAGCTACAACATATAATTCAGGAAAGTAATCAAATCACATGTAAATTGAAATACTAAAAAATAAAAGAGGATTGAATTTCCCAATGCCCTGTTCTTATGGAGTGAGCTCTTTCTCCAAGAACATGGAAACAAAATTAGTCTATAACAATAACAACAAAAAAAAAGTTAAGCACAACATGAAAATGAACACACTATAATCCAAATTAAAAATCAGATCTCAAGAACTTGTAGTTTTATTCCATTATGAATTTTGACATTGCTCGAAGAGTCCTCAATTTTGGAATGGAGATGACACTCTATTTTATACATACTATTGCTTGAAAATGAAATTCCACTTGAGGATAAGAGATTCCCAAGAGATTCTAGCTAACCCCATCAATTTAGAATACCATGGGATGCAAAATTCATGATTAGTTGTGTGGGTTACAACAAATTTCCCAAAATACATCCAAGACCCATGAAGATTCTAGAATTTGTTTTCCTCTCTAGTTGTAGCTATGAAAGTGGATTTGGATCCCACAAATATAGGGAAAAACGTGTTTGAAGACATGGGTATCTAGAAATATTCCCCTCTAGCATTTAAAACAATATATCTCATCTTCCATGAGTGTCCCCCAAATAGATATAACACCAAATTTAGGGCTTCTCCATTAATTATTTGATTGGAAGCTTGGATACCTTCTAATTATTATTGACTTGATTATTGGGTTCTTGAATTTGTGACATTTTTATCAACAAATTCCCAAGTGGAATTATCTCCCACAAATACCTCCAATATTGTGGTGTTGGTTCCATGAAAGTGATGTGTGGTCCCATAATAATAATCATTTTCTATAGCTTTGGACACAAACCATCATCCTGCATCTATGTGCTAGCTTTGCCAAATATTTTGGAGCCAAGAAATTCTTCTTCTGGAACTTAAAAGGGGACCTTGAACAATATCAACTTGCAAGCCTGCAACAATTTGTTGAAAAATCAACCATGACTTAAAAATTAAATACAAAATATCTAATTCTCCCCAATGTTAATCAAAATTCTTTGAGCCTAGATCTCACACATGAACATTAAAATGGGCTAATACAAGGTTATGGGTGAATGGAAAAGTATTAAAAATGAGGGCAAGAGGACATCAAAAGATGACAATTTTGTGACCCATCATCTCCCCCAAACTGAATATGCTGCATGTCCTCATAAAACCATGTACCTCTGTATCAACCAAGATGAAAGGACACATGTTGAATGACGCCTTCTCTAGATTACAATCATTTGAATGATGTTTAAGCTCCAATATTAAGTATTCAAAAATTCATGCAGTTGTCCCAAGATAGTAGGGTGCATGCAGTCTAGACATAATTGCATTGAATAACACATCTCCATGTAAGGAAGCACATGCTTGGAGGTTCTCATTCAATATATGAGCTAAAGACATATTCTTGATTGGATCAAAAGATTTCACCTATTTCTAGACTCTTTAGTTTCTTCAACCACTCATTAAACTACATGGAATGAAGAATTTCATAAAGCTCTCATTTTGATCAATAACACTGATTATTTGGTCAAGCTTCTCAAGAATCTAAGGTTATCTTAAAGTCGACAAAACACAAAGCACCAAAGCATAAGCCTTTATTATAAAAAAATAGTTACATTGTCTACCTTATCAAGCCAAGCATCAACTAGAAAAAGAAGAACATTTTGATCCAGTTTCATCCATGCTTGCTGTAGAAGTGTTGAAAATGAAGATTGTATGCAAAATAATTACTATTTTTCACAATAATCCTTGCTATAATTTCACGTGCAAATGCCCTTATAGTTTCTTTGGATTCTAAGCCAAAAGAATACTAGTTATATGTCTTCAAGGCAACACTCGAAACTCCCTTGTTTGGATGTCTTGTGTGAAGAATTTTGTCAAAACTCCCATTTTTCATGAGTTTATAAAAAAACGTTACAAGTGAAGAGATGTGATATTCAGGGTCTGTCACAACATTCTTACCCATTGCATTAAACTCTCTTTCAAAACCATGCTATTGATCAATGTTGCTTCTTCAAAAGGAGAGGTTTTGGAAGAAGCATCCAAGGCACTAAAACAAGTGACAGCAGTAGCAGCACCATCTGATCAGTCCATTTAATGATAATGCGGATCTAAATATAGAAATGGAAACTTATTTCAACTTCCATGCCATATTGGATCAACTCCAAACAGATATGCATTGCGAACCTTTATCAACCCCGCAACTAATATTAACAATTATGATGGATATGTAGAAATCAATCAATTTCTCTAAAATTACGAGTTGGGTTTTTGAGAAAAGTTGTGGGGGTTTTTTAGCATAATTTTATACTATTGTCCATCAAAAATCACGATAACCTAGTTAACAAATTGCAAGATACGATCAAATCATTTTCTGCACATTGATTCCATGACAAGCTACTACAGGGATGATAAATTGTCAATTGATCTTAAATTCTGATCCGGGTACAGGATATTTTTGATGGGCGCTTTTGTTTCACTATGATTCTTTTCTTCTCCAAAAATCCCACATACCCAGTTTACGAATCTCACGATATATGCAAATTCACTACCAAGGTTACTAATAATATGTAATTCAAAACATGTCTACTTCGATCAGATCCATGGGTTCTTCATAGGTTAAAGTCGAGGCTAACCATCCCCATCAACATAATATTTTTCCATCTGAGTGTCAACTTCTACTTTGTCTCTTTCAAAACAGAGATATTTGACTTAATTCTTGAAGGCTTACTAACATTTGGTATACTGTCAACACAAAGAGCATCTGCAAACATTGATACAAAAGATGACTCTACTGAAAAAGAATTCGAGGATCTTCAGAATCGATAGAATGACATTCATTAACATTCATAACATCAGGAAATTGAGATAAATTAATATCGATAACAATCTCAGCTAAAGGAAATCCACTTTCTAGAATTGTGTGCTCCATTGGATGAATTTCAATATCTTTGGAACAAATCTTAAAATATTTCCCAGAAAAAATCTTGCCTATTTTGGTTTCCCCGATCTTTGATGTTTCAACCTCAGTCGATGAAATAGCTTCATAATTTATGCCATTTGTGACTGTCTCTCTAGAAACAATATGCTCTGTATGTTTATATGAATTCTTTGACTCCTCAAACAATGTTTAGACCAATGCATTTTTTTTGGATTACACATCTCAGAGGTGTTGCAACAAGCCAAAACATAAAACCATCCCTGAAAGACATATCTGTCAGGAATGATATACTAAGTACAACCATTAGGAACAAGGATAACCACGACAAAACTTCCACAAAAGAGATATTTTATGAGTGCCCATTTTGTTCCTACCGAATAGTTGTAATCTGAGGCCTTATAGCACTTTGTAAGAGTGAAATGGTTTCTTTATTATTTTGAAATGAGCTTCTTTCACTGAGATATGAGATTGAATAACAGTTGAATTCTCATCTTCTCTCACATATTCAATGCTGGATCATTCTCTGTTCACAATTTATGGAATGGATTCATTATATTCTAATTTTACGATTTATGGAATGGATTCATTATATTCTAATTTTACGATTCACGTCTACTGGAAGATACTTAAGATACCAACATGGAGACTCGAATACAATTGTTGTCCTTTATTGGAGGTCTCACCATCTTAACATGTAAGAAGCTATCATAGTCATTTTTGAAATGAAGAGTCTAATATTAATTCATTAAATTGACACACGAACACGATCATATATGACTTACATAACAAGATTTTTGTGGATAATGATGTTGGAGGAATATAGCATTGTTTCCCAATGCTAGCATTCAAGGTCATGTAATGTCCATCAAACATTGTTGAAATTTGGGTATCCACTTGCTTGAATGGAAAACATACGAAGAATAATCTTCAACTCCTCCACTAATGTCAATAGCTTGGGGGCTAATCCTTTTTCCATTCAATGGTTGCTTGTATTTACACTGTTATCAGACAAATGATGGAGATGAAATGCAAAGTTCGTAGCCAATACATCCCCAGCTTAAGACTCAAGCATATTAACCTAAACATCAGGTCCCATCATAGGCACAGGGTGAGACTGAAAAGAAACATTGCAAATTTCAATAAGCTTTGATAACTTTCTACCTTGAGCATAATTTGAAAATCAATTATGTATAGTCCATATTGTTGAAATGCTGACAACAAATCCCCACAATATGTGGATCTAGATCCTATTATTCATCTTTTGGTTGAGATAAGGAAACCTAAGTTCATCTTTTGGTTGAGATAAGGAAACCTAAGTTAGAATGTATAATTAATGAATTAGTTTCATTGTAACCCTGGGAGAAGTTGTTTAAATATGTGTGCTTGAGAGATAAATATTGAGCCACAGGCTTCAAGCCCTCTCCATGATGTTTGGTTGTAATCTCTGGTTTGTTGAACAATAAGAATGTCGTTGCCATTGTCCCGTGGATATTTGCCTCATGAGGTGAAGGAGGGTTTTACCACGTAAACTATTGTCTCCTCTGTGATTGAATCTGTGTATGTTTTTTCTTTGGTTTTCTGTGAATTAATATATGGTTTTAAAGATCCTAACAAGTGGTATCAAAGCTCGGGAAGAGCGACTTGGCTATGGAGAAATTCCTTGATTTGTTGGAGAGATGGAGGTTGATTTTTTGCTGGAGAGAGACAGACGCATGCCGATTTGCTGGAGATACCCAAGAGAACTGTCGGTTTTTCAAGTCAGCGTTGGGCGTGAGGGAGCATTGATCAGTCATTCTTCAAAATCGTATTTTCAGCGATGGTTTGTCTTCATGAAGGGAGCGTTGTGTTGAGAAGTTGCGTTCAAATCCCTGTGTTGATAAGCAGCGTGGGTGAAGTAGAGGGCGCAACAGAGCAGACAAGAAGGGACGTGGTCTGCCACTATTGACAGCGGCGACATCTCTGTCATAGCGAGGATCCTTAAGAAACATTCGTATGGTTCTCTTCTTTGAAAAAGAATTTAAGGTATGATATTTTGAAAAAAAGTTTAAAGAATGAAAGGTTGATTATTTTTATTAAAAGATAAAGGGTCATCGAGATGAATGTTTAAAAACTTTTTTTATTAAAGGTGGAGGAATTAAAGATGGAGGATTTACTTTGGAATTAAAGTAAAGGTGATGTTTTTTTTTTAATAAAAGGTGAGTAAAAGGTGGAATTTTGATTTAGGTGGTAGAATTGACAACGGGATGGTAAATGTAAATGTAAATGTAAATGGCAACTATTTTTCTTATGGAGTTGTATTTTTTGGTTAGATGTAATTGGGCATATTGTTGTAAGACCTAGTCAGGCATGCGTACCCTGGTTCTATTAAGTCACCTATGAAAAGTCTAGACATAGATTTAGGTAGACTAAAGAAGGGTGGGGGGCATGAGGCATGAATTAAAACCTTGTACATAGGTCTAAAGTTGTGGGTTTCGGTTCCATGATTATTGGTTTCCCGTGGTATGGTGTCCATATAATTGCATGTCATGGTGCATGTTTAAGGGCTCAATGATACTCCATCGAAAGGTGCCTGGAGGTGAGTGATAAAGGCTCACTTGGCAGTAATGGTCGGTTGTGGTCAAAGTTTCGAATACTCTGTTCGAGGTGGAGTACTGAAGGTGCCCTGGTCAAATAGTTGGGTCAATAGAAAGGCTGATGTGTTTAAGTATTAACAGGTTAAATCAAGGGTTTGAGAACACATGATGGAGGCAGGTTCATATTCTTTGGAATTTTGGAAATTATTGTAGGACAATTGGGATCGAATGACATCTTTAGTAATGCCAAGTTGTAGCATGAGTTGTGGTCAGGAGCAGTTAAGTGGTATCTGGAAAATCGGTCACCATTAGTTGCAAAATACTAGAAGATTCTGGAAGAGGTATATTGAACAAGCTTTCTCTTGTGATTACTCAGTTTTTTGAAATTGTTTGATTGTTATGTTCATGCTCTCATCAACATTCTAAGTAGGATCCAGATTAAATAGGTGGATCTTTGTTGGTTATAATGATGATGTTAAGGGATATAGATCATCATTAACAAAGATAGTGTTTGATGGATTTCTTCTCAAATTAGACATAGTATAAGATGAAAGGTATAAAGCATGACTGATAGCATAAATGAATTTGGAAGGCATTGATTTCCATGAAATATTCTTGTCAATTGTTAATATTTTCTCTATTCATGTAGCGTTGGCACTAGTTGTTATAGCTAGATGCTAAGACAAGTTTTTTATGGATATTTGTATGAGGAGATATGTATATCGAACTTGACCAAAAGGGTTTGTTTAGGAGTTTTTTCAGGATCGCAACATAAGATTTGTTTGCAAGCTCAAGTAGTCATTGTATGGCCTGAAATGCGCATCAGGCATTGGTACAAGATGGGTGATTCCTTCATGGTGAGCCAAGTTTTACAAGAAATGAATTTAACCATTGTGTTTATGGTACATTCATTATCTTCGTGTTTAGATTGCTAACAGTATGTTTTTTGAATTAAAATAATGGTTAAGATCAACAGGTTGGCTCAGTTGGAAAGGATGTTCATGGTGAAGGATCAAGGAGTAGAAAAAATAAATCTTGGGCATGGAAATACATAGAGGAAGGAAATATGGTAAGCTTTGGTTATCACAGTTACAGTATAAGGAAAAAATACTCAGGAAATTCGGCTTGAATAATGTGAAACCGAAAAATATCCCTTTGGATTTCCATCTGTTTTCTTCAGGTGTATATCCTTGTAATATGGAAGAAAAGGTTATGTCTCATGTATTGTATGCTAGTTGGAAGTATAAAGTATGCGATGGAAAGGTTTTATATGTTCAAGTATCAGACATTTCACATGTAGTTGGTGTTTTCAGTGGTCACATGACAAATCCAGGTAAAGAAGTGAAATTGGGTGCTTCGGTATCTTGGAAGCACATGTATCACCTACAATGGTTTCAATGTTTTTTTTCTGAGATAATTCAGATTTTGCAGGAGGATTTGGACAAGAAAAGATCTACTTCAAGTTTTGTCTTTTATGAGTATAAAGGGACCATTGGGTTAGTTTGGACAAAGTGCAGGTTTTGTTTCCTGTGGTAGTTAAAGACTTGTGCATTTGACACATAGTTCAACTTACCTAAATTGGACATGGTATCACTTTGTAAGACATGTTACTAATGGAGGTGGAGTGGTCCATATTCAAGCAAGTTTTGCAAACATGTTTTTGGAACCAGTATTGAAGAGAAGTTGTGGTCGTGATTTGCTTCTCTTGAAGGTGATGAATCAAATTGGACAAGGCATCAGGCAAATTGTTGTCAAGGTGGAGATTGTTGAAATGGTGACAACAAATCCCCACAGGATGTGGATCTAGATCCTATTATTCATCTTTTGGTTGAGATAAGGCAACCTAAGTTAGAATGTATAATTAATGAATTAGTTTCATTGTAACTCTCAGATAAGTTTTTTAAATATGTGTGCCTGAGAGACAAATATTGAGCCACGGGCTTCAAGCTCTCTCCAGGCTGCTGGTTGTAATCTCAGGTTTGTTGAACAATAAGAATGTCATTGCCATTGTCCCATGGATGTTTCCCTCATGAGGTGAAGGAGGGTTTTACCACGTAAACTATTGTCTCCTGTGTGATTGAATATGTGTATGTTTTTTTTTTGGTTTTATGTTGCGGAATTAATCTTTGGTTTTAAAGATCCTAACACATATTCATCTTTTAATGCTTCTTCAATGGCACCATTTGCAGCCATATACCCAAATTTAAAATAAGGACAAACTTCAAAGAGAATTTTCATACATGTCATCCCTTTCAGACACTAGTAATGTCGTGTTTAGTTCCTGCAACATATATTTAAAATCTTCTTCTTTCTTAGTGCTAGTGTAGCCACTTCTAGTTGGGCTTCCACTAGATAAACAACTTTGAATTGATGAAGAAATGTAAAATGAATGTCCACTAGAATATGGAAAAGCTTCATGAGTTGATTTTTGTCTTTGTAGAGAGTCATCACTCATACAATGTTTGACTCTAATATTTCCACAGAGCTTCCAAACAAGTAATTCTCAATTGATCTACAAATTATCACTTATATTATATCTCCACTTTTCTGCATTTCACATTTCTATTTTTCGTCAATCTAATGTCATTGTAGGAACAAATATACATTCCCCCTGATGTTGTGTTCTCTTTCAATTGGATAGAATCTATAAAAAAATAGAAGAAAACACCCTCCCAAAGCACTCCATGGAAGAATCACAAAGGTGAGTGTTGTCTTCAAATATGAAATTGGGTGAAGCAAATTCTTAGAATATGCAACATGTAACTCTATATGTAGAGAGAAAGATTGACAATGAGCCCGATGGACATGCATCCTTACATGAATTGTATCAGATGTAGTGACCTCCAGATCCTCACTGGAAGTCTCTTTACCAATCAATTGTTGGACAAGAGTATAATTGTGCTCTATGAGATACATTATCCCTCAAACCTTGCTGGAGAGGATCCATACTGCATTCAAGAAAAAACCATCATCTTAGATATTGTTGGACAAGAGTATAATTGTTCTCTATGCGATACATTATCCCTCAAACCCTGCTAGAGAGGATCCATACTGCGTCCAAGAAAAAACCATCATCTTAAAAGTATTAAGGGATTTTATAGTATTTCCATCATTAATTATAAGTAGAATTCCTCATGGGCATCATCAAGAAAAGAATGTTAAAGTCCAAGCCTTGAAAATGTTATTTTTTTTTTAAATGGTAAATCCTTGCAAACGATAAGTATTTTCTTGGATTGGACTTAGAACAATCAGGCCTTGAAAATGGTAAGCCAATATTCCAAGGATTACAATGACACCTACATCCTATAAAGTCTTGTTACCGAATTGTAATTGAAATGAAAATTGTGGTGATTGGAAGAGACAAATAAAGTGATGGATGGGATATTTCAAAACAAGTTAATGATATTCTAATTCCAAGTCTATTTCATCAATGATATATATGATACTAAATTATGATCCAACACTTATAAAATAGGGCACAATATCCACAACTTTTAAATAATGGATTGATAGAGGTAATGAATCAAGGACTTTAACATATACAGAGTGGATCTATAGGAAGAGGCCTAAGAATGATGACCTTTTGTAAGCTGTGAGAATAAGTTGGAAAATGATAACCCTCTTAATGATTCACAAATATTGAAAACAACTCAGTCTTCTTCATACTATTGGAGTTCAAGTTTCAAAATAGTCCTTGGAATATGCTAGGACTAGTTTGATAAGCATCATTGACTTGTTTAAAGAATTTGGCTTAGTGAAATATGCAAATAAGATCATTGTGCTTTGTAGCTCACAACAACTTCGAGGATGTAAGCCCATATATGCATTGGTCAACCATGGAAATCAATCAAGGAACTCATACTTGATGTATGACGACATATATTTTTATGTAGGAATGGCTTATACAACAATTTCGTGTTTTGTAGGTTCTTGTGGGGCAACGTATTCCTCTTTTCCAATATTTTATTTTTCTTTTCCACGCACATTAGTTGTTTTGTTTGTGTTTTCTTCCTATTGTTGATTCTTGTGGAGCAACAATAGGGTATCTTCTAATCCTTGGATATTTAAGGTGCTAGAGTGGATTTGAATTGTAATAGTAGAGTAAGATGATGTCATGGTTCAGATGGGGTGGTGAAGGATTTGGATTGGAAAATACTAGTGATGGTGCAATCATGAAAGGTATATGTGATGGTGTCCCCCTAAACTGGAGACTTTTCTTCATCCTTGAGAAAAAAAATAGAAAATGGTAAGGGAGTAGGATAGAAAAACAAAGAGGCTTTAGTGATTTTCCATATACAAATCCATAGCATTCAATGAATCAAACAAACAAATAGAAATAACAAGAATATATACTTGCACCTACCTAAGAAGTCCATGAGCTTTGCAGCAAGTATATGATTTTTAGAAAATTCTTCATGGGCATTAATGGAAAAAGAAAAAATTTGTGTAGGGCATTGACAACGAGAGTTTCTCCCTATTTTGAGATATATTCATGAGGTTTTGAGGAAACACCACTTCTACAACAACTTGATCTACTACAGGTTATTGTGCAATATGAGTCTTTCTCTCTTGGGGATTTTTTCCAACTGATTTACCTACTGTTGGTTCTTGTGTGGAAACAATTGGGCCTTAGGAGGCTAGTAGGTGTTGGTTCTTGTGTGACAACACCTTTCTCTTTCTTTTTTATGAGTTTGTCTCAATAGTTGGTTATTTTGTGACAACCACAAGTATTATTGGTATTGGTTCTTATGTAGTAGTAACAATATTTCTCAAATGTAACCATCCTTAGAGCTGTCATTTCAGTTTCTTTTATGACAATGGTAGATCTGTGAAGTAATATTAAAAACATAGACATACTACAAGATTTGTAACATACTATTAAATGTTGAACATAGAGGAAGTGTGTTAAATAATATTTGTAGCATCCAAGTAGCGACTGATGGGTTGGCAACGACATGCCTCTTGGAAATATTTATTCAACAACCATTAAAACTATAAGGGTAGCTTGGCATTGTAAGTGAGCTAAGTAAATTTATTATGTGGGTTAGGTGTAGGTGGAGAAGAAGGGTATGTAGGTATTGCAGAGGAAGAATTAGTCTAAAGTTATGATGTATTAATAGTTTATACATGACTGATATTCAAATAAAGCTTCATAAATCTCAGCAGGCCATCATCTTGGAGCTGGGAAAAAGGAAAAATGGATGGGCATATCATGGTGCTGGTGAAAGAGTATGATGAAAATTAGGTATTTGTAGTAGTGGAATTGTTAATGTAGAAATGGGACTTGACTTCGACGAAATTGGTCTTCATGTGATCTTCATAGAAATTCTTCATTTGTCTCATTTTTTATCTGCTGCAAATTTTTATGAGAAGTCTTCTTGTTGTTGGTCAGCAGTTGGAACACCTTGGTAGAAATGTCTTGAAAATGACGTATTCAAAATCACATGATTTTTCAACTTATTGGTTTGGATGTTTGAATGACATTCTCTTATTCAACAAAATCTGGTCTTCGAAATCACTTGTTCATGGAGTGACTTTCTTGAGCCTTCTGGGACTTGTAAGAATTAACACTTGTCTATGATAAAAGGGTGAGATCATGGAAGAATATAGGTGATCGGGATTTCCTCTCCCAAGAAATATACAAAAATATTATAAATAGACCATATAAACAAATCTAGGGAAAGATAAAAAAAGAAAACATATTTTTTTACCTGTTGAGCAATGGTGGCCAACCTAAACTACCCAATGGTATTTTGTTGATAAAATATTCGTTTGATGTCCAATTGGAGTGATTAAAAATTCCAATTGAAGTAGATTCACATGAATATATCCATTAGAAACATGTTTTAAAATTTCCTTCGAATGATATGACAAACATACTTATGAGCAACCTTCATGACAAAGTTGTTTTTGAATTCTAGCCTAGACCAACAATCACAATTTTGGGTATAAAACTTTCATTTGACAATGGATTGAATTGATTCCAATTGGATATGAAAGTAAATTCATGTAGGTATCTCGAATAGAAACAGGGTTTACATATATAAATAATTGATGGGTCAAATATTCCAATGAAGACTCTAAGAAACAAAGTTTCAACAACGCAGATTTAGGATAAGAAACTAGTATTTAGGGCATAAATTTCTCATATGATCTTGAAATGACATGATTCGAGTTAGGTTGTAAACCATATTTATATAATACATCCTTAAAATATTTTTTAAATATATATTCATTTTTTCTACCAAAAATGGTTTGTCCCAACTCTATTCTTAGTGAGGTCAGTGATCCCAAACACCACAAGAGTTTGATCAATAAGTTGTTTCTTCCAAATTGTGATTTGGGATTTTGTGAATTTTTGTAGGTGTATAATTTTAAAGGTAATTCATTTGTGTACCAAAAATTGTAAATACCCAATTCTTAAATTGTGCAATATGACCTTCGAAAGATCCTAATGAAAATGCCCAAATACGTAAAGAAAAAAAAAAGAAAAAACATCTAATTCAAAATGTGGTAGAATGATAATGGGATGATGACATAAAAATCGTGGGAACACGAAGTGTCCCATTATCTACGAGGTTGATATAGTGATATATTGGCATAACCACCATGAAAACCATAGATTTTATCAGTATTTGTGAAACAACTTCCACATTTTGTTCATGAAATTGTGATTCTTGTATGATGATGGGTTGAATAGTTGATCGAGGAATACAATCTTCATCAAATATTGATAATTTTTCAGTATAAATAAGATCAAAGGGATGAGTGTAAAGCATGGGTAATCAATAATGAATAATCAAGGGTTGAAAAGGATCTAAAATGACTATCATGGATTAATATAAAGAAAGGAAGGGGGGAAAGGAGATGATACTACATAAATATGATAAGGAAGGGATTGATAGTGACATAAAGAAGAAAATAAAAGAGAAAATAATTGATATAGGAATAAAGAGTGAGAAAACATAAGTAAATACAACATGCAATAGGAAGGCATGAACATGGGTGGACCAAGATGAGATTACAATGAAACCAAGAACTTAATCAACCCAAGATGGTACATATTACTCATGGAAATAATGAATATTAACCACATACCCTTTAATTGATCTAGACATAGGATTGAAGGCTTATGCATCCCTTTTGGCTCCTTCTCCAGTGGAATCCCCATTCACCAGTGCTTCCTTCCTTAGCCAAACTTCCATCAAAACAGGGTTAGTATTGCGGGTGGATCTTACTGCACAACAAAAAAACCTTCTAATTTTACTCATGCAACTATATGAATGAAAATCACTCCATATGAGATCCTACAAAGAGGTTAGTCGACATATTCTCTTTTCTCGCCCCCTTAACATGTGTTATCTAAAACTAGTACAAGAAATACTATTGCACCCTCGACAACTCCCCTACAATGGTGCCAAAAATGACAATGTTTCTATATGTTTGATATTTATCCAAGAACGATTGTGCATTTAACATATCAACCAAGGTTTCCAACGTACTTGTGATATGTCATGCACAACATGTGCATGCTACAAATTTCTAACTTGCATTAGTTTTCTAATATGCATCTACAGAAAAAGGAAATTGCATTACAAAAAAATAAAATACACTTGCAGAAAATTGAAGCACACAGGAACTAGCTTCTAACACTTGTGATTTCAAGTCTAATATATGGATCCTCTTAGAGTGATACCATTAGTGACCTAGTCCAGTGGAAACACTTTTATTTCTTTGTTATTAAACTGTCATCATGATTGTATTTTAATAACCTACTTCTACAACCAAGCATTATATAGGACCCAAATCAAATAAATATTAGAAAATAAATTAGCATAAAAAATTAGACATAAACACGGTACAAGATACAACATACAATTGCGGGAAAGTAACAAAATCACTCTTAAATTGAAATACTCAAAAAATAAAAATAAAAAGACTATTGAATTGCCCAACTCCATTTTCTTGTGGAGTGAGCTCTGCCTCTAGGAACATGGAAAAAAACATTGTCTACAACAACAACAAAAAACAATTAAGCATACCATGAAAATGAACAAACTGTAACCTAAGTTAAAAATCATATCTCAAGAACTTGTAGTTTTATTCCATCATGAATTTGTACATTTCTCTAAGAGTCCTCACTCTTGGAATGGAGATGGAACTCTATTTTATACATAATCTTGCTTGAAACTAAAACCCACTTGAGGATAAGATATTCCCAAGTGATTACAACAATTTCCTAATTTTATGACCCATAGCTTGAGTGTTCCAAGATTCTAGCTAACCTGATCTAATTTAGAATACCATAGAACGTCAAACTCATGATTGATTGTGTGGGTTACAACAACTTGCCAAAAATACATCCAAAATCCACGAAGATGCCAAAATTCATTTTCCTCTTGAGCTGTAGCTATCAAAATGGATTTGGATCCCACAAATATAGGGAAAAATGTGTTTGCATACATGGGTATCTAGAAATCCACCCCTATAGCATTTAACACAATATATCTCATCTTCTATGAACGTCCCCCAAACAGATATAACACCAAATTTGTGGATCCTCCATTAATTCTTTGACTGGAAGCTTGGATACCTTCTATTTGTTATTGACTTGATTATTGGGTGCTCGAATTCATGGCATTTTTATTAACAAATTCCCAGGTAGAATTATCTCCCAAACATTGCTCCAATATTTTGGTGTTGGTTCCATGAAAATGATGTGTGGTACCATAATAAGAATCATTTCTATAGCTTTGGACATGAACCATCATCCTGCATCTATGTGCTAGCTTCACCAAATATTTCTAAAATGCACATACTAGAGGCAAGCAATTTATAATGTTAATCAAACTTCAATGAAACACTAATAAATGCAATGGAAAACACTTTGAGCCTAGATCCCTCACATGAACATTAAAATGGGATAATAAAAGGTTATGGCTGAATGAAAAAGGATTAAAAATAAGGGCAAGAGGATTTCAAAAGATGACAATTTTGTGACTCATCACCCCTCACCATATGTCAGGATCAAACATACATTATTACTTTCCTTGTATTAATTGGAAAGATATTCAAATTTCCCTTGCATTCTCTCATATGGGTTTTGAGTTCCACTGGGAACTGGAACAACCAGGAGTTGGAAGCCATCATAGGTTTGGGATCAATGGAGACTAGGGACTGGGGGTTTAAGATAATGTAAACTGGAGAATCTAGCAGCATTGGGGATTATAGATTAGGGGTTTAGGATCATCAACCCACTGGGAAAATAAACCACTGGCCAAACATGCCACGAGTCGAATATTACCACCAAGAGATTGGGTACGTAACACTTGGTGTTGGTTTGACCCGGTGTAAACTCGGTTGACTTGGGGTTTTTACAAAAGATAACATATTTATTTATGGGTAAACCCAATATATTTTCACTAAAATTATCCAACGAGAATAATTTAAATTCAAGGACATTCTTGGATTTAGTATACCTATAACTTAGGTGCAAGGTTTGACTTGTGGGTTAGTAATGGGAATAATGAACATAAGTATGAAGGAGGTCAAACTGGACTCGAAATAGGTTTGAGGCATGAGAGAGAAATTAATTTTGGGAAAAATCTAACAAACTTTGGTGGGGTAAATTTGAGTTACAACAACTCCCATACCATATCCACTTGCATCCATATCCAATTTGAAAGGCTTCTACAAGTTAGGAAATGAAAGTACTAGTGCTTGATTGATCTTTTGTTTGAGCTCATTACACTCATTCTATTGATTCTTTCCTCACTAGAAAATATTACCACTGGTTGTTACAACATTTAGTGGCATAGATATCACTGAAAAGGAAGCTATGAACTTCTGTAGGTATCACGATACCCTGAAAATTTTCCTAGCTTCAATGACATTAGTAGGAACTAGCCACTAAGGATGGCCTCCATCTTTGCAAGATCTATCTTGAGTTCCCCTCCACCAATCACGTACCCCAAATACACCAATAACTCTAGAGAAACATCACATTTCTTAAGGTTAGGAAATAACTAATGTTTTTTTAGAGTCTCTAACACCTATATGAGATGAAAAATGTGCTTTCCCAGGTAGAGATAAAAACCAATATGTCATGCAAATACACTTTTACAAATGAATCTAAATAAGGATGCAATACATCATTCATCAATCATATATATGTAGCTGGTGCATACATAAACTAGAAGGCATGACCAACCATTCATACAAACATTGCCTTGTCTTGAAGGTAATCTTCCAGGTGTCTTCTTATTTAATGCATACCTAATGGTATCCTTTTTTGAGATCCAACTTGGTGACGTACTTGGAATGCTACAATTGATCTAACAAATCATCGATCCTAGGCAGAGGGTATCGATTCTTGAGTGTGATATTATTCAAATCTCTGTAGTCGATATTGATTCTCCAAGTCCCATCCTTCTTAGGTACTATGATGATAGGTGACCCACAAGGTGAGGTGCTTGATCGAATTACTCTCTGCTCCAACAACTACTACAATTTTTTCTTCACTTTGTCTACTTCTAGAATAGACTACATATTCTAGAAAACAAGGAAACCACTGTATCTTGTGCTCCACTTTTGTACTAGGTGGTAAACCTTTAGGATCCTAGAAAACTCCCCTATATTCCTAAAAAAACTCCTCCAACTGATGTTTCTTTTCTTTGGTACATCCCTCAATGGATTCCTTTACTCTTAATGATTCATCGCCTAGTTGATTATATCTTAAGAAAAACAATACATCTTGCTAGAATAGATCAAATTTTTGGCTTGTTTGGAACATTATAGAGAGATATTTGACTTACCTTTGTGTGCATTGATGATGACTGACTTCCCATTCTTGATCATGAGGTATTGGTTTTCTCTCCTCATGAGGTTCACAGCCTTCATATACATGTAGGGGCTTCTAAACACTACACCACACACATCAAGGGGTACTACATCTATCTCCACTTCAACAAAAAAATATGAACTTATAGAAAACTTGATCTTACACTCTTTAGTGACTTTGATCTCTTCATTTTTATTCACCCGTACCAATAGATATGGGCTTGAATGATCATGAAAATCCAACCTAAGATTGATAATTAGATCACTTGCAATGAGGTTGGCCTATGAAGTGGAATTTAATAGAGCATCTACCTTGGTATTTTTCACCTAGATATTAATATGGAAGATTTTTTTCATCTCTTTGTCTTCCTTGTGATGAAGGCTACTTAGATTCACCTTCTTCTGCATTGAAGTGCAACTAATCTTCTCATCCACATCTGCGATGCTCTCTAACAGTTTGCTTGAATACGTAGCTAATAGTTTTTTCTTCTTGGCATCCTTCTTATGGTTCTTTAGATTCGTCTCTGGATGTAGCTTCTAACACTTATCTTCAATGTGTCCATCAATATTACAATGGTTGTAGTGGTTGTTTATATCCTTGCACTGATGTGTAGTAGCTATCATTTTATTTAATTATCCTTTCCACTTCTTCTTTCTCTTCTTAGAAGCATCTTGGTGGTATTTTTGTTTGGAAGCACTTGGATATCCTTTCTTATCACCTATGTTCTCTAGGTATTGTGCTTTCACACATGCCTCATTAATGGTCCTTGGTTTGAAGAGAATCACTTGATTTTACAATTGACTATGTAGACCCACCCAATACTTGAGGAGTACATCTAGGTTCATGGGAGAGATACCCAACATGATCACCATTTTCTTGAATTCGATGGTGTACTCTTGCTCACTCATCCCTTGCCTCTACTTGAAGTGATGTCATTTGATCCACTAGTCTTCTACATAGGCTAAAACTGGGATTTTATGAGGGTTTTAAAAACCTCCCAATTAGTTACTGGTGGATGTTAAGAACCAAATATCAATATAGCATAGAAAAACCTCAGAAAAAGTACTCAATACCTTGAAAAAGAGATAGTTTCAGATAATAAGCCTCTTCGAGGGGGAAACCTCCTTTTACCCCACTTAAATGTTCAAGTACAAGATGATTCAAAATGAAAATGTCTCCTTGGTATATATAGGAGACTAGGAGGTATAATTACAACTAATGGCCTAAAGCCGACATAAATAAAATAACATTACTAATATAATATGCCCCAATTAAGGGGTAATGAACCAATATTAGGGCTTAACATGCCCCTCCCCTTGAGACAAGTGTTGTCCGCAACGCTTGAGTAACTCTGGATGCTTCTGTATAAAAAACTCATCTTCCCAAGTGGAATCTTCAGCCGGTAGTTTCCTCCATTTAATGATATAATCTGAAATGGATCTATTCCTCAGCTGACGAATTCTTGTGTCAGTGATGACTTCAGGCTCCAATATGATTTTTCCTTCCTTGTCAAGCTTTAGAAATATAGTTTGAACTGGGATCTTTTCGCCTATAACCCTCTTTAAGCATGAAACATGGAAAACTAGGTGTACTCATGAAGATGTAGGCAGCTCCAATTTGTATGCCATAGTCCTAATCTTTTGCAACACCTTATAAGGGCCATAGTACTTTGGTGATAATTTATTATCCTTCTTGGCTTGCTTGAGGGACATCTGTTTGTATGGTTGTAGTCTTAAAAATACCCAATCCCTTACTTCAAAAATTCTTTCACTACGATGTTG
>ML786145.1:464376-474694 GCA_009831015.1 Picea engelmannii
ATTGTCCAAGTGACGAGTGATTTGTGAGAACAAAGCCATCGATACCATACAAATTGATTAGGTTCTAAATATAAAGAAGAAATTCGTACCTTTTGTGTATGTGGCACATTATGGAGATCAAAGAATTGCTCCATCTGAAGTATTCATGTGATTGGGTCCTTGCCATCAAACTTCCTCATATAAATCTTAGGAACATGGTTGGTCTTGAAGCCAAAGTTGGAGTTTCTCCATTCTTGATTCACCTTCCTTGTGTCCTCATCATGAATTTCATCGGATGCATTTTCACTTTTAGGTGTCTTGTCTGTTACGAAATGTTTCAATACTTCCATGATCTCCCCTTTTAAACCATCCATCTTAGTATCCAACTTAGCTTCCATTGAATCCATCTTCTTTTGTAGTTAATTTATGTCCCTATGCATTTCTTCACCTTCATCAAGAGTCCAAGTAGGATTTTCTGTAGGCTTATTTGGTGTCGAAGTTCCCTTTTTTGGTGGCATGTTGGCCAAGTGTCACTTTTGAACCTTGATTTTGAGGTGGTTCTGCTAGACAATATTTCTTTTGTTGTATCTCCCAAGTTTCGGCCCTTCTGGGTATGGAAATTTATTTTATGTAGTTCTCTGATATTTCTTCTCTGCAATGCCACAAGCCTGATCAAAATTGGATGTGCCAAGTGGAATTTATGGTAACTTCCCCACAACTTGCTGATTTTCGGCCTTTCCAGGTGATCTCACTTGTATAGCATGCCCCTCACACAATAATTGATATAAAATTCTGAAACTCACACCAAAAATACTCCAGACTATCCACGATATAATGAAACCAGTCCCACTCAATTTGGATACTCTAGAAAGAAGTTATGATTGTTTTACCTGGAACACCTTCTTGAGACTAGTCAATAGCACTAGTCAGATACCCTATCTTACACAGGGTGTATGTACAAATTTAAGATGACCCAGAAGATGAAATTTTTACCATAGATACCTTACTTATTTCTGTAAATATCCTATGGATTTCAGGGTCTGAAACATTACAGAAACATTTTTATAACAAACATTCCGCAATGAATCAGTTTAGGATGATTCCATAACCTTATCTTGTACAGGTTGTATCTCCGAAAGTATAAGGCCACAGGAGATGAATTTTGAGCCCAAGGTACCTTGATCTATCTAATAAATATCCTCCAAGTCGTTCCTTATGAAACATTGTAGAAAAAAATTTATAGCAAAAATTTCAAGGTGTCTCAGATGTAGCAGTGAAACCCCAAGACCTTGAGCTCTCATACCATATGTTAAGAACCAAATATCAATATAGCATAGAAAAACCTCAGAAAAAGTACTCAACACCTTGAAAAAGAGATAATTTCAGATAATAAGCCTCTTCAAGGGAGCAACCTCCTTTTACCCCACTTAAATGTTCAAGTACAAGATGATTCAAAATGAAAATTTCTCCTTGGTATATATAGGAGAATAGGAGGTATAATTACAACTAATGGCCTAAAGCCGACATAAATAAAATAACATTACTAATATAATATGCCCCAATTAAGGGGTAACGAGCCAATATTAGGGCTTAACAGTGGATCACTCTCTGGAATAATAATCTCTATGTGGATTTCCCTGATCCATATGGATGTCGATGGCCTCCCACCAATTCTAAATGGTTCATTTTGGCAATTTTCTAGTTTGCCAGTTTTTTTTCCTAGTTTTCGGGTCCCTCACTTGCGGGGCCATTTTCAGGACCTAAACAATGATTTTAGGGCTCTCCACAGTTATAAATGACCTTTGATATATATAAACAAAATGTGTACTCCTCAGATAGACCTTTCCAACAAGATATCGTGCATCTAAAATGAATATTGTATGCAAAAGTTATGACACTGGGAAGTTGATGTACTAACTTACCCAAACGTGGCCCACATGACTTTTGGTGCTTCATCTCCTAGGGTTAGGTTTTTGGATGTCTAGGTTTTTCAACATTCCTGTTTATTGTAAAAATTCCTTAAGAGCCTCATTTTAATCATCTTCTTGCGAATGAGCACAATCGTCACATCTCTTCTCAGACATAAGATGCCACCATTCTAGCAAGCTTGTTTTCTGCTGCATTTTACAGTTTTAGCTTATTTCCTTATTGAATAGAAAACCAATTTTACTGTATCTTTGTTATTATGTGTTAAGAATATTTTAATAATTTGTATTCATTTCGTTCTGCTCATAAAATATGGCTCAGTGGTATCATAATGATCTACTCCTTGTCTTCTTAATGCATGTCCCCAACGAGGTCACGGTACAAAGAATTGGGTCTCGAGCTTGTTTCTCTTGAGGACAAAGATCTCGCACAACCAAATGACCTCTCATGAAAGGAGAAAAAAAATATGATGGGATGAGAGATCCTTTCAAAATGTTTCTTGAGGAATCTCTCACACAACAGAGGAATGAGATGATGGATAGTTTCGTGCAAATCCTTCGGTGGCTACCAACATGCGATGCATCTTCCTTGAGCGAAGGCGCTACCCCCTTCAAGGTACAAATCAACTTTGATATTCTTATATTTTAAATTCATATAGACACAGATGATGTAGACAAGTGATTGAATCTACTAGAAGGGTATTTTTTTGTCCATAACTTTTCAAATAGAGAAAAAAATTACTTTTTCTCTCCTCAAAGTCGTCACCCATGTCAAATATTGGTGGGAAAATTTCTATGAGCAAAAGGAAACAAAGGAACCCTCATTATTTACAGTCACGACCACCTAGGAATCCTTCAGGGATTCTATTAAGGAACACTACTACCCTGTCGAAATTTATGACAACCTGTATACCAAATGGACCACACTGCGGCAAGAAAGAGACCAAGCAGTGCCAGATTTCAAAAATATTTTCCATACCCTGCGCACCAAGCTAGGTATCAAATATTCAGAGTGGCATATGGTTCTCAAGTATTACAGTGATTTGCATAGATACATCCAGACCGAAATGGAATTTTTGGACATCTCATCCTCGGGCACGTCTTATCGATATGTTGTCAAAATCGAGCAGAAGCTCAAACAAAAGACGTGACAATTTGGGCCCGGGAACGCCTCGTAGCAAAAACCAGGAAAGGGTGGACCCAACCTATAGAACAAAGGACAGAGAAAATATGGACAGTATAAGGAAAACCAGTCCAAGATGCAAGAAAAGAAGGACAATAGAAAGACAAAGAAGGATACTGGGAAGTGGTGCAACTTCCATAAGAGCCCTTGGCATAAAACTATTGATTACTGCTCAAAGTAGTCGTCGGTGGCCGAAGTTAAAGCCTCTGAATTAGATGCGGGTTATGACTCTAAGTTAGAACTAGAAAGGGGAAGACAGATCATTGACATAGAACCTAGTGCCACCATTGATACCACCAAACTCCAACCTAGTGAGCTAGACGAGCCAGAAGAAGGCGAACAACTTTTCCATTCACATATGTGGCTAAAAGGTACCCCGCTACACTTCATTGTTGATAGAAGTAGCTAAAAGGTACCCTGCTACACTTGATTGTTGATAGAAGTAGCTAAAAGAACCTCATCTCAGCAGAGGTCATCAAGCAGCTGGCCCTACCGACAATGCCGCACCCACATCCCTACACCATTGGATGGCTCCGCTAAGATGATCTCCACGTCATCCAACAGTGTCAACTGTCATACGACATCGAGCCCTTCAAAGACAAGGTATTGTGTGATGTTCTTGAATTTTGTAATGTTCTTTTGGGCCAACCTTATTTATTGAAACATCATGATGTATATGAGTCTAGGACTCGTAGTGTTATTATTACATTGAACAAGAATTTGTAAAGGATACCTGAGGCGGTCCCTCCTAGTGATATTTCCTTGATCTCTTCCAAGCAATGCAGGAAGGTCATCTCTCAAACTGAGAAATTTTTCTTCTTCGTGATTTTCTCTCAAAGTAAGCAAAAGATCATAGCCACATCCAGGGCCTTCGTGGTCAGTCTCTCCACACAACAAAAGAAAATGGATAAGGTCGTGGAAGAATACTCAAATATCTTCTCCTCTCCTACCGGGGTACCTCTACACTACCATGTCAAGCATCGCATCGATCTGACCCCAGGGGCACCGCTACCGAACGGGTCGGTCTACCTCCACTCTCTGTTAGAAAATGAGGAGATCAAGAGGCAGATCCAAGAATTTCTCCACAAGGGGAATATCCATCCCAGATCATCGCATTGTGGGAGCCCAATAGTACTAGTGTAGAAGAAAGACAAGACCTGAAGACTCTTCATTGATTACTGAGCCTTGAATAAAATCATAGTCCAGAAATGGTACCTGATTCCCTGAATCGACGACCTCCTTGATCAACTCACGGGGGCCAAATAATTTTGTAATATTGATATGAAGTCTGGATACCACCAGGTCCCAATAGAACAAATATATGTATGGAAGACCGCCTTCAAGTCAAAAGGAGGTGTTTTTGAATGGTTGGTCATGCCCTTTGGTTTGAAAAATGCTCCAACAATGTTTATGAGAATGATGGATGATATCCCATGACCTTTCACCAGTAATTTTGTAGTGGTGTATATGGATGACATCCTCACCTACAACAAGACTTGGGCAAAACACTTGCAACATATTTAACTGGTTCTGCACACCCTACGAAAACACAAACTATATGCAAACTTGGAAAAATTATCCTTCGACATGGACATGGCCCATTACTTAGGCTACATCGTTGATCAACATGGTCTGCATGTGGATCCAACAAATATCTAGGTCATCTGTGACTGGCCATCCCCAACCACTCTCATTGAACTTCAGAGCTTCGTTGGCCTCACCAATTTCTATCGTAGGTTTTTGTTGGGATTATCTCATATCGTATGGGCCCTCAACCAAGTAACCAGGGGTGGTAGTAAGGAAAACTTTGTGTCGGTCCTATCCCAACAACAAGCCTTTGATCACTTGAAGCAACGTTTTTTATCATCCCCAGTACTTTCATTACCGGACCTGCAACATCCCTTTCAGATCGAGATAGATGCTTCAGACTATGTTGTGGGCATTTTTCTCACTAAACACGTCCACCTTGTGACATATCATAGTGAGACACTATTAGATGTTGTTCGTAAGTACCCTACTTATGAAAAATAAATTTACTCCATTGTGCAATCTTGCCGCCAGTGGAGAAATTACATTCTACGGAAGGAGACAATCATCCACATTGATCACAAGCCACTACAGTTTATGCAGACCCTAGTAAAATTGTAGAATGATTGTCATCATAAGTAGTCCACATACTTACAGTAGTTCCACCTCAACATCAAGTATAAAACATGAAGTACCAATCGAGTTGTTGATTTCCTGAGCCGACCTTGACCATTCTCGACACTCACCACAGTGCTAGACTCTTGCAACCATGAGACCTCCAGATGGCCCCACCTCTATGAGACAAACTTTGACATCTACACCACCTACCAAATGTTGGGAGCAAACTAAGTGGTTGTTAATTTCCATATTCAGGATGGGGTGTTATGTCGTTTGGGCCATCTCTGCATTCCATCAAGAGAGCGCGTGAAGCTGATTTGGGAAGCTCACTACGGTCGGGTGGCATGACACTTTGGCATAAAAAAGATAGTGGAAGTGTTGCAAAAACATTTCTACTAGCCAAAACTTCGACAGGATGTCGGCAAGTATATCAAGTTCTGCATCGCATGTGCTATTTCCAAACTGACCACTAAGAAAATAGGCATGTACACCTCTCTTCCTACTCCTGACAAGCCATGGGAATCCATCTCAATGGACTACATGGCGGGCCTCCCATCCACTAAGAGGGGCAATGAATGTGTTTTTTTGGTTATTGATCACTTTTCCAAGATGACGATTATGGCCACCTGTAAGAAGAACATCACTGTAGAGGCCACTACCAAAATCTTATTTGAACGCTTCTAGGTACACTTTGGGATCCCACAAACCATTGTCTCATATCAATATATTCAGTTCCTCGACACATTATGGTCAAGCCTTTGGTCAGTGATGGATACCAAGCTTACCAAATCCACTTCCTTCCACCCCTAGACAAATGACCAAACTGAGGTCATCAATTGAATGATCATACATATCCTACGCATGTACAATTCCAATCACCCCCACACATGGGATGAGAGTCTTCCCTATGTCCAACATAGCTACAACTGAGCCCTACATAACTCAATTGGCCACAACCACTTTCAGGTGGGGTTGGGATTCCAACCATAGGGCCCCTTGGATGTTGCACTAACCCTAGAGACCACCTCAGCGGAATCATCCCCTAATCCACCAGAAGCTGACAAAGCCACCCATTTCATTGAGTGTATCTATCACATCCGTCAACATGTTCAGGGTATTTTACAGAATTCCAATGCCAAGTACAAGTAGCGTTGTGATCAACATCGGGTGCCGCATAAGTTTCAGGTGGGCGAAAAAGTTTGGTTTCGCTTGCAGAAAGAACGCCTTAAAGGGCCCCATAGGAATCTTCTCCCAATATGGTATGGGACATACACCATCACCAAGGATGTGGGTGACAATGATTTTGTGCTCAACATTCCCCCTTTCCTTGGCTTGCACCCAGTCTTCAACGTGGCTCTCCTTCGGCCATTAATCCCACCATTATTGTACACCTCATAGATAGTAGAGAAGTTGACACCAACAGAGTTCAAACCTGACTGGATGAAATAGGAATATAGTGATTAGATTTTGGACACACAGATTAAACAATGTTTGGCAATTTTCCAGTTTGGCAGTCCTTGACTTGTGGTTCATTTTGGCAGTTTTCCAGTTTGGTGGTTTTTTTCCCTAGTTTTCGGGTCCTTGACTTGCGGGGCCATTTTGAGGCCCTAAAAAACATTTTTAGGGATTTCCAAGGTCGCAAATGACCTTTGATATATAACAAAAAAATGTGTAGTCCTAGGATAGACCTTTCCAACGGGCTATCGTGTGCCTAAAACAAAGATGGTATGCAATAGTTACAACCCCGAGAAGTTGATGTACTAACATACCCAAATGAGGCCCACATGACTTTTGGCATTTCATCTCTAGGTTTAGGTTTTTGGATGTGTAGGGTTTTCAAAATTCCTATTTATTGTAAAAAGGACTTCAGAGCCTCATTGTAATCATCTTCTTGTGAATGAGCACAGTCATCACATCTCTTCTCAGAGATAAGTCACCACCATTCCAGCAAGGTTGTTTTCCACTGCATTTTACAGTTTCAACTTATTTCCTTATTGAATAGAAAACCAATTTTACTGTATCTCTTTTATTCTGTGTTAAGCATCTTTTAATAATATTTATTCATTTCATTCTTCTCATAAAATCCTGATCATTCCCACCGAGTTAATGCATGAACCTCTAATTTCAACCGGGAAAATCAAAATGTTTTCTCTTTGTCTATATTATGGGCATTGAAATACACTTCTAACTATTGGAACCGAGATTCAAATTAACAACATCAATATAACCTTGAGAGGGATTGATGTCCACCTTCACTTCCATTTTAAACATAGGTTGTGAAGTATTCTTGGCATTGAAATTTGGTTGATCTTTATCGAGCTCTTTTTTCAACTCCCTTTCTGGGTCTTCATTGTCTCATGGTTTCTGAGAAACCTGAAATACGACAAAACCCAACTAGAAGGGGAGGCCTATGCTCTTGTTTTTTTTCTTCATTTATGAAAATGAAAATACAAAGAAAGGGGCACTCGCTGTGAAGTTTCCTATGACACCGTGACTTGAATGGTTACTACTAAATCTTCTTACTTCTATGTTATGCTCTTAAATCTGACTCCTATCCTCTCTTCTCAACTATGGAACAAGTACAGTGCTAAAATAATGTAACCCCTCTCCTCCTGGTGGCCCAATATTTAACATAGTTTAATAGTCATCTAGGATTAGGGTTTTTGCATGCCTCAACCCTCAATTTATGTTAGGTATTCGACCTTCTATAATTTTCTTTAAAGTACACACATGGATGGATCCATTGTGTGAGTAATGGGGGGTGACATGGAATCCACTTGGTATTATGGTGGTCAACAAGGTAGGTCAACTTTCAAGAGGCACAACTTCTACATATGAGCTATGATTAAGGTGATTTTCACACTGATGGAAAGATCTCGGTGTGTGGAATAATGCTGAGGGAATACGATTTATGATCACAAAATTTTTATCCCCCCAAAATACCATTTGATTCCTCAAAATGGATTTGGAATGTTCTAAACCCCAAATCTAAAAATTGAGACCTACCACTAAAATGGGTCCTACAATCCAATTCCTCCAATTTATCCACCCAAAAAGTACCAAGATAGATGAAACATTATATAATGATTCATTCTGGATCAATTTCTTCATTTGAGGCACAATAGGTTTGATTTTTGGTTTGTTCCATACAATCCCCCCTTCTCTTGTGGATGTCAATAGTTGAATAGGTAAAAATGCTAGTGTTGATTCTTTCATTAGAGAGATGGCCTTTACCAAGATGATTACAACACTGGGGAATACACCCAAATAGGATAATATGTAATGAATTGATGACATTTACAAACATTTGGAAAATTCTCACTACCATTAAGACGTTAATCTATGAGGTAGTCATGAATGTATTTCCATTGGATTCCTATTATACAAAAGGGGATCCTTTTGATATTTATGTTAGTTCATCCCAGATCCTCATTGTCATCATATTCCATGGCCAATGGGAACACAATGCACAAAAACATTCATGCATGCTTTTGATTGTTGAAAGTACAAGTACATTCATTATCGATTGATCTGTCAAGTTCACAAATGAAATTCTAACTTTCCTCCTTAAGACCTATTTTCTAGGCAACAATTAGAAGAGAATTCTTGGAAAAGCAATGTTCATGGTTAAGTATATCATAGGAACCACATTGAATCATTTTAGCCCAAATGTTTGACCCACAAACATTGCTTTGTTAAAATATATTAACCATCGCAGTCTATCCATGTAGGACTAGGTCACGATACATCCATTACTATCAAACCCATATTGATCTGATTGTTGAACCACTAGTTTAAATTTTGAAGAGTATAAGATTATGAGGATTTCCTTCAATGATGATGTTTATGAATAGATAAATTTAATTTTTATAAAGATGCATTATATCTGTTGGATTACTGAGAGGGGGGATGAATCAGTAATAGAGAAAGATAATCCTTTTTCACCAAAAATTCAAGTGTTATATCAATGTAGTATTATTATCCAATAGTTACAGAGTAAATAAACAATGAACGCGTGAGAAATCACACACATACACAGTACACCAGTGTTTTTACGTGGAAACCCAAAGAGGGAGAAAACCACAGAATGTTTTTTCTTATATGTATTGAATAATTACATTCATTGGAAGCACTAGCTTCCTTTGTTTTCCAGTTGCAAATGGAAGGAGGCTACAACCTCCTAGTTTTTCAGGCTACTACCTGAGGGAAGCTCCAACTCCCCAATTCTCTAGCTACAACTAGAAAGAGGCTACAACCCCCTATATTCTCTGGCAACAATCAGAAGGTGGATACAACCACCGGTCCTTTCCCCATCCAACCGCCCTGAAAAATAAATTCCAAATTTAGACAACCTGTCACTATCACTAAATCAACCACTACCACTGTCAACCTGTCACTTTCAACCTGTACCAATAACCTGCAACAACCTATACCAATCAACTTGCACCAAACAACTTGTACCAATAACCTGGACCAACATGTACCATACATCAACCATGCATCAAATACACATCAACTATGAATCATCAGGATGTACCAACATCATCAACTATACACCTCATGTATGTTCCAATTCATCAACTACTTGTCTCAACCATGTATCCAACATGTACCTCAACCATATACCAAAGACATACACCAATATAACCATAAACAATTCATCACTCTATCCATAAATCAAATACTATAAACCTTTACATCAAACCATGTTCCACAATCTCACTGTTATGTAGCCTCACGCTAAACTAACAACTTCAACAATACATCACAACCGAAAGACCAATACCCATATGACAAATACCAACAACAAAATACCAACTGTATCCCTCAACAAATCTGATAAATGCAATACTCAACATCTAATACCATCTCAAGAGATAAACCCTAGCTCACAAAACATACCTCAGGAAAGATATGCCATATCTCTCATAAATAGACCCCAACCATGTTGTTTCCGCAGTTTTTCTGACGCGATTTTTCTGTCGCACTTTTTCTGCCACAATTTTTTTGCCTTGATTTTTTTGACGCACTTTTTCTGCCGCGATTTTTCTTTCGCAATTTTTCTGCCGCACTTTTTTTTTTTTTT
>ML786145.1:474733-505679 GCA_009831015.1 Picea engelmannii
TGTGAATTTTCTGTTGCACTTTTTCTACCGCAGTTTTCCTTCAACACTTTTTCTGCCACACTTTTCCTGCCACACTTTTTCTGCTGCAAATTTTCTCTATCAATAATACCTGCCCAAATAACCCTTCACAAAAATAGATATTCAATGATATTCAAGTGTGATTAAATGAGAGGGATTTGCCTCTTATTTATACTTTCATGTAGTATTACACTTTCCTTATATTAGATATTTCTTCATTTACTTTATTATTTAAATAATTTCTTTTGCAAACACTCGACTTTTGGGGGCTTCTATATGACTCATGAGGGTTCTTCAAATTCATATGGTCATAAATCTCTAACCATGAGAAGTTATGTGACGTTCCACATACCACTGAAAATGGCATGACAAGAACTATCCATCTAGGATAGTTTCATTGATAAATTCATTGACCTTCATCTCATTATTCCACAATTAAGAATGGGTTCTCTAACTATACTTCTAGGATAACTCAATCTGCAAAGGGTATTCCCATGAGGGTTTTCACCCTAAGGGGACCACTTTGGAGTTCATCCATTTGTACTTATTATCAACCATGACAAGACAATAATGATTAATCTTTACATCAAACAAACTTGGGTCCATTACCCAAACCTTTGTTCTACTGAGCTTTATTCAAGGGTTGACATCAATGACAACTAACCTTAATCAAAAATCTCTTCCTTTAGAATTGATGGAAACACTCTGATGCAATACTGAAATCATATCACTCATGCTCCCCCTGGAACCATGCCTCTGTACTCTACATCTATGTTACCATTTATCCCCTTGGAACCATGCCTCTGTCCTCTACATCTGATAAATATCTCCCCCTTTACCATCAATGTCAAAGGTATCTTTCCATTCGGGGTTTCTCCCCTTGACTAAACTGTCCTCTTTATGGTGCTTCCTCATGTACATCTAAGACATATAAGATAAGAATTCAAAAAAAAAAAAATTGGAGTAGAAATAACTCTGCGTCTCTGGTGAAGATACTCTAAGGCTTCCTGTGGAAGTAGTTTTGTAAAAATATCTTCCACTTGTTCTTGTGTGCCCACATACTCAACTCTAATGTTCTTTTCTGCAACCTATTCTCGTAGAAAGTGATACTTGATTGGAATGTGCTTTGTATTGGAGTGCATCACCGGGTTCTTTGAGATACTAATGGTTCTTGTATTATAACAATATATTGGAATGGGCTCATCATACTCAACTTGTATATCTATTAGAGTTTGTTTCATCCAAATAACCTATGTACAACATGTTGTTACTGCAATATACTCTGCCTCGACTTTAGATAAAGATAGCAATGATTGTTTCTTTCTTATCCATGATACTAAAAACTCACCTAAGTAGAACGATGCTCCACTGGTGCTTCATCAGTAATCAATACAACTTGTCTAATCTACATTTGTGTAGGAAATAAGTGATAGATCCTTTCCTTTTGGATACCATAATCCAAAGTCTTCTGTTCCTTTGAAATATTTGAAAATCCTCTTCACTGTTAATACATGTGATTCTTTTGGTGTAGCTTGAAATCATGCCACCTGTCCAACTTCCTGCATTACATCTGGTCTGGATGTTGTCATATATAGTAGGATACCAATCATTGACTTTTATTTCCTCTAATTTGTAGACTTTGAATCATCATATTTTCTTAACTTGCAACTGGTTTGTATGGGAGTGATAACTGGTTTGCAATCTTCCATTCCAAACCTCTTTATCATTTCTATGATATACTTGGTTTGAGAAATAAAAATTCATTGGTCGCTTTGACATATTTGAAGTCCCGAAAAGAAGGATAGTTATCCAAGTAATGACATTTCAAATTCATTTTGCATATCCTTTGCAAATTTCTGGCTTAACCTGTCATCATCACTACCAAAAATAATATCATCAACATAAACTTCAATTAATAAAATATTATCTTGAGTTACCTTGATGTAGAGGTTGTTGTGTTCAATGTAGACTTCTTCTTCAAGTTCCTCGTTCATAAAAACTAATTTTATGTCCATCTGATACACTTTAATATTTTTGGAGCATGCATAAGCTAAAAGCAATCAAATTGCTTCCATTCTGGAAATTGGGGAAAATGTCTCTTCAAAGTTGATTCCTTCAACCTGTGCATATCATTTACATACCAATCTAACTTTGTTCCTTATAACCTGTCCATCTTCATTCAATTTATTCCTATATACCCACTTTGTACCAATCACACCCACTTTGTGTCGATCACATTCTTATCCTTTGGTCTTGGAACCAATTCCTAGGTGTCATTTTTCTCTATTTGATCCAATTATTCATCTATGGCCTTATTTCAAAATTCATCCTTGCTGGCCTCTTCAAAACAGGTTGGTTCAATCGTATATGAGAGTGCTAGGTGTGTTTTTTCTGGTGAATGAATTCTTCTTCTAGTCTCAACTCCTACATCTTTGTTTCCGATAATATGATCTAAAGGATAATTCTTCTATACTCATCTACTAGGTGTCTTTGGAGGCACTTTATGAACTTGCTATTTTTCTTCTGTCAGATCCTTTTCATATTCCCCTTCTTTTTAATCTTTTGTTTCTTCTTCGTAAAGTTGTTCCATTGATTCATTTTCTTCTTCCTTTAATTCTAGTCTACCTGTTTCATCAATTGTTATGTTATGCTTTCCACAACTTCGTTCAATATCAGGTTGTAACACTTGTATGATGTCCTTGTACTTGAGTAACCAACAAGTAATCCTTTGTCCACACGAGAGTCAAACTTTCCCATTCTTCCATCTTCTCTTTTGATGTAGAATTTGCTTCCAAAAACTCTAAAGTGCTTCATATTTGTTGTACTTCCTTTCCATAGCTTGTAGGGAGTTTTGTCAGTGTTTTTTCTGAGCATTACTCTGTTTTGAATGTGAACTGTTGTATGAACTTCCTGTGTCCAAAAAATATCCTTCAATTTGGAATCCATTAGCATTGTTTGAGCCATTTCCTCTACGGTCATGTTCTTTCTTTCAACAACTCCATTATGTTGAGGTGTCCTAGCAACAAATAATTGTCTTTTTATTCCATGACTACTGCAATAGTCCATAAATTCCTTTGAAGAAAACTCTCCTCCATTATCATATCTCAAGAATTTGATTTTTGAATCCATTTAATTTTCAACCTTTTCCTTGCAGACCTTGAAGTTTTCAAAATCTTTTGACTTATTCTTGAGAAAGAAAATTTCAGTCATTCTTGTATAATCATCAACTAATAACATAAATTATTTCTCACCTTTTAAACCCTTTGTTGTAGTTGGTCCAACTAGATCATTATGCACAATTTCCAGTGGTATTGTCATTGAGTATTCCTTTGATTTTAACCTGGTCTTTGTTTTCTTTCCTTGTTGACAATGCTTGCATAAAGTGTTGGTTGGTTTCGTGATCTGGGGCATTTTTCTGACGACTTCTCTTTTGTTGAATTTGAAAAGGTTATGAAAATGTATGTGACCCATTATTTTGTTCCATAGCCAACTTTTATCTTCCTTTCCTAGACAACACTTTTCATTTCCAATTTCACTTAACACATATATGTTTCTTGAAGTTCTCATAGTTGTAGCAATCAATTTTCCTAAACCTTATTTTCTTATCTTGCACTTTTTCGAATCAAAAGTAACTTTATGACCTTGGTCACACATTTGAATCACACTTAGAATATTATGTTTCATATCTTCTAATAGTAGAACATTTTCTGCCTTGGTATTCTTCTTCCTAATTCTGACTGTGCCTTTTCCAATGATTTTAGCTGAAATATCATTTCAACTGAATTATCATTTCTGAAGGAGACTGATCCATCTCTTTCCTTTCTTAATGTAAGAAACCTGTCTCTGTCACCTGTCATGTGTTTTGAATAGCCATTGTCAACATACCAACCACGTTTCTTCTTCTTAGCTTGTAGAGCGAGTGTGCATTCTTCATTGCTATACTGATTTTTCTTTCTTATCCATGTCCTTTTCTAAGGTTCATGTATGTGACTATTGTTATTTTGTTGTAGTTCTCTAGGAGGGAATGTCATTCTGCAATCTTTGGCCATGTGTCCAAAGTTTTTACATTTGTAACATTCCACTTCAATGCTCAAAGATTCAAACCTGTTGTAACTTCTTCTCTGTGTTTCACTAGGCCTTCTTGGATAACCCTTTTCTGTATGACTTTCAAATTTGTTTATGTTATTGTTGTTAGATTTGCAATTCACAACTTTATGTCCAAAATTATTACATGCACATTATAAACCAAAAAACATAGTTTGATACCTGGGAGTTGAAGATCTTATGAAAAGAGATACTCTTATGAATTCTTCTTCTTCCTTAGGCCTATTTGTCGGTTGTTGATTCTAAAATCTGAATCTTCTCGGTGGGGTAGTGTCCCTGTAATCTTCCTTTTAGATATTCCTATCCCATTTTATTGTTTCTGCATAGATTTTTGGATATGTTTCTTGCTCTATTGTTTCAGAGCTTGATCCCTTTTCTGTCTTATTATATCCAAGTTCGGACTTGTCATGATGAGTTTTTTGACTGCTGATAATGTCATTCAAAACTTTTGAGTTGTTCTGCATTTTTTTCTTTTGAAGATCCTTTCTTAATGTGACACTCTCTACTTCCAAATTTCCAATGATCTTGTCTTTTTCTTCTAGCTGTTCTTTGAGTGCTTCTTCAATTATTTTATCTTCTTCTATTTGAACCTTCAAATTTGTGATCATTTGTTCTAGTTCGTGAGTGTATTATTTCTTGTCTAGTTCCGCTTGTAGTTTTTTGTTTTTCTTCTTTTCTCTTCTGATAACTTCTATGGCACACATTAATTCTTCTTGGTAGTCAACTTTTGCCTCTTCATATTCTTCTTCGGCTTATTCATATTCTTCTTCGGCCTCTTTATATTCTTCTTCGAAGTCTTATTTATTAGAGTCTTCTACTACCATGAATAGAACTCTTTCTGTCTCACTGTCACTGGCTTCATCTTCATCTGATGACGAGATGTCTTCTTTGGTGCATAAGTTTTTCTTGAAAGCTTTCTTTGTGGTTATGTTTCCTTTATATGTTTGTTTTCTATTTGAGTAACTTCATCATTTCTCTCTTTCTTATGAGAGCATTTGTTAGAAAAATGACCAATACCATCAAAATTAAAACGAATCAAAGGAAGCTTACCTCTATACTTGTCGTTGGTTCCCTTGTTCAATCTTTTGACAAATTTGGTAACTTCTTCATCATCTTTCGAGACGTCACTACTTCTGGTATGTTCTTTTCCATTTTTCTTTTCCTTTTTCTTTGACTTTTTGGATGCTTCTTTTATATCCGGATTTTCCTATTTAGTTCTCATTTCATATGATGTGAAGATTCCATGTAATTTGTCCATGCTTATTGAGTTCAGATCTTCTCTTTCTTCTAGTGCTAATATCTTAGGGTCAAATCTCATAGGAATAAATCTTAGTACCTTTTGAACAATTACATATTCTTTTATTTCTTCTCCCAATCCCATGATTGCTTTTACTATTTCATCAACTCGTAAAAAGTAAGATGCAGTATTCTCATCTTCCTTCATCTTTAGTTGTTCGAACTGACCTTTGTAAGTTTGAAGCTTTGTTGCTTTGACTTTTGAATCTCCTTCATAAATATTTTGAACTTTGTCCCAAATCTCTTTAGCGGATTTACAATGTGCAACTTTGGTGAATACCAATTCTCCAAGACCATTCAAAAGTTCATTAGTGTCTTTGGAGTTATTTTGACCGAGTTTTATTGCTTTGTCATTTTTTGGCGGAACTGTTGGTGCTATGTATCCATCTACAATTGATTGTCAAATTTCAAATCCCTATGCCTGTATATATGTTTTCATCCTTATTCTCCAAAATGCATACTTCTTTCCATCAAACTGTGGTATTCCATTTTTATACATGTTGTTTCTCTCCATGATTTACCTTTCAGTGGTTAAACTGATTTATGAAGGAACCTGTTTTGATACCAATTGTTGGATTATTGAGAGGGNGTGAATCAATAATAGAGAAATATAATCCCTTTTTACCAAAAATACAAGTGATATATCAATGTAGCATTATCATCCAATAGTTACAGAGTAAATAAACAATGAACAAATGAGCAATCACACATATACACAGTACACTAGTTTTTTTACATGGAAACCCAAAGTGGGAGAAAACCACGAAATGATTTTTCTTATATGTCTTGAAGAATTACATTCATTGGAAACACCAACTTCCTTTGTTTTCCAACTGCAACTGGAAGGAGGCTTCAACCCCCTAGTTTTTCAGGCTACTACCTGAGGGATGACCCAACTCCCCAATTCTCTGGATACATCTAGAAGGAGGATACAACCCCCTATATTCTCCAGCTACAAATGAAAGGTGGATACGACCACATGTCCTTGCCTCGTCCAACAACCATGAAATATAAATGCCAAATGTAGACAACCTATCACTGTCACTTAATCAACCACTACCACTGTCAACCTCTTACTGTCAACCTGTACCAATAACCTGTAACAACCTGTACCAATCAACCTGCACCAAACAACTTGTACCAATAACCTGGACCAACATGTACCATGCATCAACCATGGATCAATTGCACATCAACTATGACTCATCAATATGTACCAACATCATCAACTATACACCTCATGTATGTGCCAACTCATCAACTACTTGTCTCAACCATGTACCCAACATGTACCTCAACCATATACCAAATACATACACCAATATAACCATAAAAAATTAATCGCTCTATCCATATACCAAATACCATAAACCCTTACATCAAACAATGTGCTACAACCTCACTGTTATGTAACCTCAAGCTAAACCAACAACTTCAGGAGCACATCACAACCGAAAGACCAATACCCATATGCCAAATACCAACAAAAAAATTCCAACTGTATCCCTCAACAAATCTGATATATGCATCAATACTGGTCATCCAATACCATATCAAGAGATAAACCCTAGATCACAAAACATACCTTAAACAAGATGTGCCATATCTCTCATAAATAGACCCCAACCATGTTGTTGCCACGATTTTTCTGCCACACTTTTTCTGTAACGATTTTTTTGTCGTACTTTTTATGCCACGATTTTTCTGTCGCATTTTTTTTTCCACAGTTTTCCTGCCACACTTTTTCTACCCCACTTTTTCTTCCACACTTTTTCTGCCACACTTTTCCTACTGCACTTTTTCTACTACTATTTTTCTTTATCAATAATACCTACCCAAATAACCTTTCACAAAAATAGATATTCAATGATATTCAAGTGTGATTAAATGAGAGAGATTTTCCTCTTATTTATACTTTCATGTAGCATTACACTTTCATTATTTTAGGGACTTCTCCATTTACTTTATTATTTAAATAATTTCTTTTGCAAACACTTTACTTTTGGGGGCTTCTATATGACTCGTGAGGGTTCTTCAACTTCATATGGCCATAAATATCTAACCATGAGGAGTTATGTGACGTTTTACATACCACCGGAAATGGCATGACAAACACTATCCATATAGGATAGTTTCACTGAAAAATTCACTAACCTTCATCTCATTATTCCACAATTAAGCATGGGTTATCTAACCATACTTCTAGGATAACTCAATCCGCAAAGCGTCTTCCCGTGAGGGATTTCACCATAAGGGGACCACTTTGGAGTTCATCCATTTGTACTTCTTATCAACCATGATAATACAATAATGAGTCATCTTTACATCAAACAAACTTGGGTCCATTACCCAAACCTTTGTTCTACCGGGCTTTATTCAAGGATTGACATCAATGACAACCAACCTTAATCAACAATATCTAGGTAGACACCAGGCACTACCTGTACTTGTAGGACCCTTAGAGAAATGATTTAATTTATTTTGTTTGATGTGAGATGCACTTAATTACATGGAATAAATTATATTTCAGAAAAATTATGATTGGTGTGTATCTGTTATATCAAAATGTTGAAAATTTGATTTTCACAAAATGTATTGGCGTGTTCATTAAAAGTTATAAGTTCATGAACCAATTTGTTTTGAAGTTATTTAACCCCAAATCTATTTGTGTTAATAGGAAGTTGGTATATTTGATTGGGAGATCAAATAATTTCATTAGGAGAGGAGGTTTTCCAAGCTACAATTTCCATACCTTTATTGTATATATATGGGCTTAAAATTGTCTGAACAAAGTTCAAACCCCCTATGTATATTTCTCTCCTCTCTCCAAGCTTTCCAATGAGATATCAATCACTCAATTGTGATTTCATAGCCAAAAGTTATCCCTTTCGAATGATTTGTTGGCATTGAAAGGAAAACATGAGAGAAACCAAGGATCTACATTAAAGCTCATTAAAAAAGAGTAGATCTAATAATAACCAACACAATAAGGATAAGAGAAATACTTATGATGCATGAATCTAGATCCATGACATTAGTTAAGGATATTTTTTTTACATACACAAGTCCCCCTTATCGATCAATGAAGAATGGGGCAAAGAGTGATCCATATTGGATCATGATATAATTTTTCGTCTATCTTGGTACTTTATGGGTGGAAAAATCATAGGAATTGTCTTGCATGGCCCATTTTAGCAACATGTACCAATTTGGAGACTTGGGGTCTCGAAACTTCTAGATACGTTTTGAGGCATCAAATGACACTTTTGGGGGTCAAACTTTTGTGAGCATAACTCCCAACACCTTGACACTACTCTACAAGTTATATAAAACAAGTTCATACCTTTCAGGGAGGTTGGAGGCTCTAATTTAGAAGTTGGATGGTTGGAAGCTCTAATTTAGAAGTTGGATTGGATGAGAAACTGGGAGATATTGAAAATCCATAAAAGGAGTAAACAAAATATATCAAGAAAGAGCACCCAAGTTCTAATACCATCACTCCTTCAAAGAATCTATTTAAAATGAAAGAAAAGGTGGATATCAAGACCTATCAAGGTAATATTGATTCTACTAAGTTGGATCATTGGTTGCAACAATTAGAAGTGTATTTCAACATCCATAATATAGATGAAGAGAATAAAATTTCATTTTTCTAATTGAAACTACAGTGCCATGCACTAATCTAGTGGGAAATCCACACGCCGACACTCAGGTTGGAGGGTGTTCCACCAATAACTAAATGGGAGGATTTTAAAACCCTCTTCAAGTCCTAGTTCTACTTTATTGGGTATGCAGATTAGTAGTAGATCCATTGGCATCACTTCAAGTAGAAGCGAGGGAAGAGTGTGCAAGAGTACACCACCAAATTCAGGAATATGGTGATCATGTTGGGTATCTCTCCCAAGAACCCCAGACATACTCCTAAAGTATCTTGGGGGTCTACACAGTCATCTACAAAAGAAAGTGATTCTCTTCAAACCAAGGACCATTGATGAGGCCTGTGTGCAAGAACAATACCCGAAGAACATAGGCAATAATAAAGGGAAACCAAGTGGTTCTAAACAAAAATACTACCAAGATTATTCCAAGGAGGGGAAGAAGAAGTCGAAAGGAAAAGACAAAAAAATGCAAGTTACTACATGTCAATGAAAGGATATAAACAACCACTAAAACCATTGAAATATTTATGGTCACAATGAAGATAAGTGTCAGAAGATACATCTATAGATGAATCCAAAGAACTATAATAAGGATGCCAAGAAGAATATCTTGTTGGGTATGGATTCAGGCAATCAGTTAGAGCTTAGCACAAATGTGGATGAAGATATTGTCTTCAATTCAATGTAGAAGGAGGTGAATCTAAGTATCCTTTGTCACAAGGAAGAGAAGTATATGACTAAATTAATCCACATCAAAATCTAGGTCAAAAATACCAAGGTATATGCTCTATTGAATTTCAGTTCATAGGCCAACTTCATAGCAAATGATCTGGTCAACAATCTTGGGTTGGGGGTTCATCATCATCCGAGCCCATATCCATTGGTATGGGTGAATAAGGATGCCAAGATCAAAGTCACTAAACAATTTAATATCAGGTTTTCTATAAGTGTATATTTTTTTCAGGAAGAGGAGGTATATGTACTACCCCTTGACGTGTGCGGTGTAGTGTTTGGAAGCCCTACATGTATATGAGGGATGTGATATTCACGTGGAGAGAAAACCAACACCAGTTTATCAAGGATGGGAAGTCTTACATCATCAATTCACACAAAGGTAAATCAAATATCTCTCTAGTAAGTTCCAATTAAGCCAACAAGTGGATTAGTTATAGTAAGAAATATGTATTTCTTTTCTTACGAGAGAATTAGATAGGGGAAGAATTGGTAACAGTAATGGAATCTCTATAGGGATGTACTAAAAAGTAGAAACAATATTTGGAGGAGATATTAAAAGTTTAAAAAAGAGTGTTCTAGGAGCCTAAAGGGATTCCACCTAAGAGGGAAGTGGAGCACGAGATACAATTATTTCCTGAATCCCCATTACCAAATACTAGGTTGTATAGACAATCTATTCTAGATGAAGTCAAAGTGAAGAAATAGTTGCAACAACTGCTAGAGTAGGGAGTAATTCAACCAAGGACCTCACTTTGTGGGTCAAATATCATCATAGTACCCAAGAGGGATGGGACTTGGTAGATGTGTATCGACTATAAATATTTGAACAAGATCACCCTCTGTCGAATTGATTATTTATTAAACTAGTTTATGTTAGGAACACGAAGAAATAATAATAAACAAATAAAAATGAACGTGGAAATAAAACAGAGAAGAACACAATACAAGAGAGACACCAATGTATGTGGTTCACCTGGTATTGGTTATGTGTATAGAGAAACAACCAATCCTTTATTTAAGCCATCCAACAAAATGAAGGGATAACACCAACAACACATATGTTGCAACCTACTCTTCATATGTTATAGTCTCATCTCTCAAACACACTACAATTTTTCACCATACACAACCACATTAAAATCCCCTCTTTAAAAATGGGTTTCCTTCTGAGGAAAAAGGTACCAAAAAAATATCTATTGTCAGATTTGTGATATAATAATGAATGGTCTATATTGACTACAAAATTACAATATATTATATAGGATTCCTTGGTATCGAAACAATCCTTAATCCATTGATATGTATTATATTAAAACCTTAATTCCTTAATCGAAATTAGAAAACATGGTTCAAAAAACCATGTTACAAAACCATCCAAAATAGACAAAAAAACCACCCAAATGTTTTTTTCTCAAAGACGTTTCCCCCTTGTGAGCCCCCTACTATGCCCGACGCAATGTAACAACACATGGGGCCAATCATGAAAAAATTATAACACAAAAACCCCACCAGGGATTGGGATCCAAGTGCATTTGAAACAATACCTATGAATAAAGAATATAATCAAGATTCATAACCAACAATTTCCCACTTAGATATTGATCACAACAACTCCACTGCTACTACTGTTGGAATATTCACTAATAGGAGGGGGGTGAATCGATATTAGGCACTTTTTACCACTTTTAATCACAATATGTAAGAATTTAATATATCAACAATTTATCATTGATGATTGCATTCAAGATCCATTAACATATAATCACAAATACACAATACATAGGAATTTTACATGGAAACCTAAATGGGATAAAACCACATAATGCTTTCTTAATATTTCAGAAGATTACATTCATCGAAAGCAAAAACTTGCAAAATTATCTATCACCAACTAGAAGGAGGAACCAACCACCTAATTTATAGGCACCAACCTGAAGGAAGCTTTAACTCCCCAAATTTTCTAGCTCTAACTGGAAGGAGGCTCCAACCCCCTAGTTTACAGGATCCAACCTGAAGGAAGCTACAACTCCCTTTCCTTGCCCCTTCCTTCCTCCATTCAATATTAGTGATTGAATCAACCTATCACTTTTATTGTCACTGATATTGATACTTCATCATCTTCAAATATGATACAACCACATAAAATAATGCCAATATCTCTAAGAATATTCTCAAAATCATGTGCTCAAAATAACCATGATATGAATCAAACTATGTGCCAAAATATGCATCAAGAATGTGCCAAGATATACCTCAAAACATGTGACAAAAAGTGCCTTATGAATGTGCCAAACCATCCAATATATTCCTCAAAGCATATGACATAACCTCCAAGATATGCCTCAATCATATACCATAACCTCCAAGATACAAGCATCAAAACATATAGAAAACATACCTTTCATTCTATGAAAACCTAGAGCATAAGATCTCAGAACATCATACCTTTGTCAACTTCGGAATCAAGAGAACAACACCTTATTTAACTCTAGAACATATATGTGATTCACCCACTGTCAACCTGCAGACATTTGTTCTTTTTTCCACTGTAATTCAAGTATATCCTATATGTGATTCATTCGTCTGTAGCCTATGTATATACATGCTTCACCCTTCTTCAAACCGTGTGTAAAATCAGAAAACTGATACGGTCACCTTCGTACACTTTTCTCTCCTTGACCTCCTTTCTCCTAGGTGAGATTCTCTTTGCTAAGTTCATTAATCCTCCTAGAACTAGTGTAGACCCACTTATGCTATCTCGATTCCATAAACATACACTTTATTGGATGTCAAATGAGAGGTTATTTATGTGTATTTATACCCTTCCAAGTAACTTCTTTACTTGATCTTTGAGCCGACCTGTAACTTCTTGTTTGCAGAAAATTTTCTCATTTTCCTGATTTTGGGGTCGACTTATAACTTCTTGTTGCAACCTTTTAGGGGATTTTTAACCATACTCCAGGGCTTAATATTTAAGAGGGTATAACTTCTCAACTATGAGGAACCATATGACGTACCACCTACTGTTGGAAATGGCATATTGAGGACTATCCATCTATGAGGGTTTTTCATGCTGTTATGATGACCTTTATACTCATTTTCTCCAATCAACTTTGGGCTTCATGACCACACCTCTAGGGAGTCTTAACCATTTAACCTTACTTAACCATATTTCTAGGGATTCTTGTAGGCTTCTTTAAAGAGTCTTCCCGTGAGGGACATTCTTAGAGATACACCATAAGGGGAACACTTTGGAGATTCCTTCAAATAGACACATCACTTCTAATGGATTCTAGACTTGTTCTAGGGTTGACATCAATGGAAACCAACTTTCCAACGATCTCCCCTTTTGGTATTGATGGTAACACTTATACTCCCTCTGTGACCATTTCTCCCCTTGTCTTCATGGTTATGAACTTTCTCTCCTTCTTTTGTTCTTTCTCTCCCACTTTGACATCAATGGAAAAGGGAAACTCCTCCTGATGATTTCTCATCCCCTGTCTTCTTTGAAAAATGTTGTTTAGATCATTGTGGAGTAGAAACTACTCCAAGTTTATGTCGAAGATACACAAATGTATCTCTTGGGAGAGGTTTTGTGAAGATATCTGCAATATGTTCGTTTGTCCCAATGTATTCTAACTTTATATTCGTCTTTGTGAGTTGTTCCCGTAGAAAGTGGAACTTGATAGGAATATGCTTGGTCTTGTAATGCATCAATGGATTTTTGGAGATACTTATAACACTAGTATTGTCACAGAATATTGAAATAGGATCATCATATTTTACTTGTATGTCTTGTAGGGTTTTCTTCATCCAGAGGACCTGAGTACAACATCTTGTTGCTACAATATATTCTTCTTCTTTTGTAGACAAGGATACTGAGGACTGCTTCTTACTTAACTAGGACACCAAACAATCACCCAACTAGAAGGATGCTCCACTATTAATTCTTCTATCGCCAATGTTTTATGGCCAATATGAATTTATCTAGGATAACATAGTCAACTCATTCCCTTTAATATACCACAATCCAAACTCAATTGTTCCTTTAAGATATCCGAAGATCCTCTTTATTTCCATAACATGCGTTTCCTTCAGTATTGCTTGAAATATTGAAAACTCTCCAACTTCTTGTATCACATTGGGTCTTGAGGTTGCCACATAAAGTAGGTTTCCAATCATCGATCTATAGATTATATCATTTGCTTCCTTATATTCATCATATTTTATCAAATTGCAACCAGTCACCATAGGTGTACTTCCGAGTTTGCAATCTTCCATTCCAAACTTATTCATAATTTCTTTGATGTAATTGGTTTGGGAAATGAAAATACATTCATCTAGATGAGATATTTGGAGGCCCAAAAATAAATTCAACTCACCAAGTAGGGACATTTCAAACTCATTCTTCATTTATTTCGAAAACCTCTTACTCAATCTATCATCATCACTTCCAAATATGATTTCATCCACACATACTTCAATGATAAGTAACTTTTCCTGATCCACTTTTATGTAGAGATTAATATCAACATTTCCCTTTCTAAATCCTTGTTGTTGTAGGTACTTGTCTAGTCTTGAATACCAAACTCTAGGGTCTTTCTTGAGTCCATACAAATCTTTATTTAATCTAGAAACATAATCTTACCTTTTTGAAAGTAGGAACCCTTCTTGTTATTCTATGTAGGCCTCTTATTCTAATTCTCCATTAAGAAATTATGATTTTATGTCCATATGATATACTCTGATCCTTTTGGAGCATGAATAGGCCAATATCATTTTGATTTCTTCCATTATGGAAACAAGAGAAAAAGTTTCTTCAAAATCTATGCCTTCAACTTGAGCATATCCTTTGCATACTAGCCTTGCCTTGTTTCTGGTTACTTTTCCATCTTTGTTTAGTTTGTTTCTGAACACCCATTTTGTACCAATCACATTTTTTTTCTTAGGTCTTGGAACCAGTTCCCATGTCTCATTATTCTCTATTTGATTCAATTCTTGTTCCATGGCCTTGATCCAATGTTCATCATTGTTGGATTCCTAAAAAATTCTTGGTTCAACTATGGATAATATTTCTAGATGTGTTTTTTTTTCTTGGTGTACATGCCCATCTGCTTCCTCTGATTTCTATTCTTTCATTTTTATCTCCAATAATTTGTTCCAGTGGATGATTATTATAAACCCAACGGTTAGGTGTTTTAGAAGGTGTCTAGAAATCTTGTTGATTGTCTTTTGTTTCTTCTTGCTCTGCTTATTGTTGCTTCTCTTATAATTCTTCTATTTCTTCCTCTAATTATTCTTCCTTCAGTTCTTCTTTTTCTTCTTTCTTCTTTGAATTTCTTCTTTCTTCTCCGATATTCATCAAATTTTTTTAATCAATCTTTACACTGATGCTTTCCACTATTTTTTTGAGTCTTAGGTTGTAGCATTTGTATGCCTTGCTTTTTCTTGAGTAACCAACCAATAGGCCTTTATCAACTTGAGAGTTAAATTTTCCAATCTTGTTGTCTTCTCTTTTTATGTAACATTTTCTTCCAAACACTCTAAATTGCTTGACAGTTTCTAGTCTTCCCTTCCATAGTTCATATGGAGTATTGTCACTGTTACTTCTAAGCATTCCTCTATTCAATATATGAATGGTTGTATTTACTGCCTGTACCCAAAATATATCACCCAACTTGGAATCTTTCAACATGGTTTTGACCATTTCTTGTACAATTATGTTCTTCCTTTCAACGACTCCATTTTGCTAAGGTTTCCTAGCTGCTGAGAATTGCATTTTTATTCCATTTTATTCACAAAATTCCATGAATTCTTTTGATGTGAACTCACCTCCATTATCTTACCTTAAGCATTTGATTTTTAACTTAGTCTCATTTTCAACCATAACTTTGAATATCTCTAAAAAATCGAATTCCTATGACTTTTTCTTGAGAAAACATACTCTGATCATTCTTGTATAATCATCAATACTTAGTATGAATTATTTTTCTCCATTGATCCCTTTTATTCTCATATTTCCACATAGATTGATGTGTACGATATCCAATGATTTTGTTGTAGAGTATTCTTTCTTTCTAAACTTAGTTCTTGTGTGTTTTCCATGTAGACAGTGCTTGCACAAATTATTGGCTGGATTTGAAATTTCAGGCATTTCTTTTATTGCTTTGTTTATGTTGATTTTGATAATATTTTCAAAGTTCATATGACCCATTATTCTGTGCCAAATCCAATTTTCATTTTCCTTTCCCAAGCAACATCTTTCCTTTTTTATCTCATTTAAGATGTATATGTTATTTGGAGTCTTGATTGTTGTCGCCACCAACTTGCCTGATCCTTCTTACCTTATATCACATTTCTTTGAGTTGAATAGAAGTGTGTGTCCCTGGTCACACATTTGACTCACACTTAGCAAATTATGCTTCATGTTATCGACAAGTAGGACATTTTCTTCCATGCAATCGTTTCTTCCAAGCTTGATTGTGGCTTTTCCTATAATTTTGGAGGATTTATCATTGCCAAACAAAATCGATCCATCTCTTTCTTTATTTAGAGTTGCAAACATGTTCTTGTCACATGTCATATGTTTTGAAAAACCACTTTCAACATACCAATCACTTTTTCTTCTTTGAACTTGAAGAGCAATTGAACATTCTTCAATGTTCAATTTATCTTGCTTCCTTCTCCATATCTTATGACTATTAAGATATTTCTTTGGTTCCTTTGGAGGAATAGTTAGTCTGCAATATTTGTCCATGTTCCCAAAATTGTTGCATTTGTAAAATTCCAATTCATTTTTAATGAGCCAAAATTGTTATAGTTTTTGTTATACTCTTCATTAGTCTTTCTGAGATAATTATTTCTAGAGTATCCTTTATAGTTAATTATGTTCTTATCATAGGCTCTATAGTTTATAGCCTCGTTCCCAAAAAATTTACAAGAATAATATAAACCAAGAAAAATAGTTTGGTACCTGACTGAGGGGGATCTTCTAAGTGGTGCAACTCTTCTGTAATATTATTCTTGATTTATCTCCATTTTTGGTTGTTGATTATGTTTTATGGATCTTCTAGGTGGTGTAGTTCTTATGTAATATTTTTCTTGAGTTCTCTCCATTTCCCAAGTGTTATCCTTTGAATTATTTCCTTCTTTCTTCTTGATGGGAAATATGATGACTCCTGCATAATTATTTTGTTCTCCTAACTTTTTTTTTCCATCATGGAGCTTCAATCCTTCTCAGTGTGTGTTTGTTTGTATCCTAGTATAGACTTGTCATCATATGGCCTTTGAATGTTGATGATCTCATCTAATATTTTGGTGTTGTTCTATTGCATGTCCTTCTTCTAATGTTCCTTTCTTAGTGAGACTATTTCTGCTTCCAAGGTCTCCCTCATTTTCTCCTTTCTTCCAACTGGTTTTTGAGTGTTTCTTCAATCCTTCTGGCTTCTTCTACTTGGAACTTTATATTTATAATCATCTGCTGGACTTCATCGAATTTTTTGTTGGGATTTTGAGAACCCATTTTTATCTTGATCAATTATTCCTTGAGTGACTTGTTTTTATTCCTTTCTCTTTTTAGCTCACTTAAGGCATTGTTTAGTTCTACTTCAAGATCTACTTCACCTTCTTATTCATATTATTATTTATTGCTTTTTTGAGTTTCCAATGCCATAAATATCACTCTTTCTGAGTCACTATCACTATCATAATCTTCATCATATGAGGAAATATCTTCTCTTGAGTATACTTTTCTTCTATTTCCCTTTTTTTTTCAATTTTGGTATTTATTTTCTTTCTTGGGAACTTCTTCTTAATCACTTTTTGAATTCTTTTCATAAGGGAATTTAGCAGAAAAATGGTCAATTTTACCACAATTAAAACATTTTAAAGGAAGCTTACCTTTGTACTTTCCAATTCCACTCTTCAAATTCCTTACAAAGTTGGCCACTTCTTCATCTTCATCTGAATCATCGTTGTAGTTGCAATTTGACTTTGAATTCTTCTTATTCTTTCTTGTCTTCTTATATTATTTGAAACTTTCTTCCTTCCTGGATGGATTATTCTACTTTATTCTCATTTCATAAGCTATAAGTATTTCATGTAACTCGTCCATTCTCAATGTAGCAAGATCTACTCTTTCTTCTAGGGTTGAAATCTTAGGATCAAGTCTCATTGGAAGAGACCTTAGTACCTTTTGAGCAATGAATGGTACTTTAATTTCTTCTCCTAAGACTTTAATAATGTTCACTATTCCATAAAATCATAGAAAATAAGATGAAATATCTTCATCTTCCTTCATTTTTAGTTGTTCAAATTGACCTCTATATGTTTGAAGCTTAACCCCTTTGACTTTGGAATCTACTTCTTAAACATTTTTAAGTTTATCCCAAGCATCATTTGCAGAGTCACAATGCATAACCTTGACGTATATTGAATCAACTAGGCCATTCATAATAACATTTTTGTCCTTCGAATTATTTTCACTAAGATTCATTCCATATTTATTTGTTGGGGGAGTGCAAGTGCCTTGTATCCATCTTCTACTACTTTCCAGACATCAAATCGATGTGCTTGCACACAAATTTTCATTCTTCTTCTCTAGAAGGCATAATTTTGATCATCAAACAATGGCGTTCCATTTTTGGTGCACTCCATGATCTACCTTCCAGTGATTTCACTATTTCTAAAGGACCAAATTTGATACCAATTGTTGGAATATTCACTAATAATGAGAGGGGGGGTGAATCAATATTACACACTTTTTACCACTTTTAATCACAATATGTAAGAATTTAAATATCAACAATTATCATTAATGATTTCATTCAATATACCATAAACATATAATCACAGATACACAATACATAGTAGTTTTATGTGGAAACCAAAATGGGAGAAAACCACAGAATGATTTCTTAATATTTCAGAAGATTACATTCATAGGAAGCACCAATTTCCAAAATTATGTAGCAAAAAATGGAAGGAGGCACCAACCACCTAATTAACAAATACCAACCTGAAGGAATCTCCAACTCCCTAAATTTTCTAGCTCCAACCCCCTAGTTTATAGGCTCCAACCTAAAGGAAGCTACAACTCCCTTTTCTTTCCCCTTCCTTACTCCCTTGAATATAAATGATAGAATCAACCTTTTTCTATTACTATCATTTATATTGATACATCATCATCTTCAAAGCTGATACAACCGCATAAACATATTCCAAGATATCCAATAATATCCTCCAAATCATGTGCTCAAAATCACCATGATATGAATCAAACTACGTGCCAAAATATGCATCAATCATGTTCCAAGATATACCTAAAAACATGTGCCAAAACATTTCTTAATAATGTGCTAAACCATCCAAGATATGCCTCAAAGCATATTCCATAACCTCCAAGATATGACTCAAACATATACCATATCATCCAAGCTACAAGCCTCAAAACATATAGAAAACATACCTTTTATTCTATGAAAACTTGGAGCATAAGGTCTCAGACCATCATACCTTCTTAAACTTCAACATCAAGAGAATAACACCTTATTTAACTCTAGAACATATACATCATTCACCCACTTTCAACCTGCGAACATCCACGCTTTTCTCCACTATATCTGCAACCCACGTATATACATGCTTCACGCTTCTACAAACCATGTATAACCTCAGAAAAATGGTAAGGTCACCTCTGTACACTTATCTCTCCTCGACCTTTTTTCTCCTAGACTATATTCTCTTTGTTGAGATCAACAATCCTCTTAGCACTAGTGTATACCCACTTATGCTAGCTCCATTCCACAAACATACACTTGCTTGGATGTCGAATGAGAGGTTCTTTATGTGTATTTATATCCTTCCAAGCAACTTCTTTGAATTATCTTTGAGTTGACCTATAACTTCTTGTTTGCAACAAAATTTCTCCTTTTCCTAATTTTGGGGCCAACTTATAACTTCTTTTTTCAACCATTGCTTTTTAACCATACTTTGGGGCTTCATCTTTAATATGGTATAAATTCTCAATTGTGAGGAAGCATGTGGAGTACCACCTACCGTTGGAAATGACATGACAAGGACTATCCATCTATGAGGGTTTTGCATGCAGTTATGATTTATTTCATATTCTTTTTCTCCAATCAACATAGAGATTCATGACCACAACTATGGGGCTTCTTAACCACTTAACCATACTTAACCATATTTCCAGGGCTTCTTGTAGGATTTTTCAAAGCATCGTCCCATGAGGGCCATGGTTATGGATACACCATAAGGGGACCACTTTGGAGTTTCCTTCAAATAGACCCATCACTTCTAAGGTCTTATAGACTTCTTATAGGGTTGACATCAAATAAAACCAACTTTCTAACAACTACACATGTTGAAATGTTCTCCAACTTTGGACCTACAAAGTTTCTCATCTTCACCATGATTCTTGAATGACAACTAAAACTGAGCAGTAACTCAATTTATCCTTGTTTATCATCTTCATTAACATGTCTACAAGATTATGGTTAATGTGTATATTTTCCAACTTTATCTATCCATCTTCTTAAACTCAATGTAAGAAATGATAAATTAGATATATATGTTTAGTCCTAGAATGGAAAGCTAAGTTCTTTGCAATATGAATGACACTCTGGTTTTCATTGTACAACCTGCTATTCTCCTGCTTATTTCCCAATTCATCCATAAAACTTTGTAAAAAAATCATCTCTTTACTATCCTATGTAGAAACAACATACTCTAATTCCATTGTTCACATTGCAATAACCTTTTGCATTTTCAAAATCTAACTTAATGTTGTTCCACCTATAGTAAAAACATATTATGTGGTGCTCCTCTTAATATCTATATCACCTAGCATATCAGAATCAATGTATCCTTTTAGAATAGTGTTTAAACCTTCAAAACATAATTATTGAGTAGTAGTACGTATCAAATCCCTGAGAATCTACTTCACTTCCTTCCAATTCTTTTTACCTATATTTTTCATATACCTGCTCACAACTCCGACTACATGTGCAATATATGGCGTTATGCACACGATCGCAAAAATCAAGACTTCAATTGTTGATGAGTATGAAACCTTAGACATGTAATTTGTCTCATCATGTGTCTTGGGAAACATATCCATAATAAGTTTGAAATGGTTGGCCAAAGGTGCACTAACTGGTTTTTTATCTTGCATTTTAAAACTTTCCAACACCTTCTTTATGTACTCACCCTTAGACAATGCTAATTTGCAATTTTTCCTATCCCTTGTTATTCTCATACCAAGGTTTTTCTTTGAAACAACCAAATACTTCATCTCAAATGAATTATCCATTGGATTACTAAGAGGGGGGGTGAATTAGTAATAGAGAAATTTAATCTTTTTTCACCATAAAATGCAAGTGTTATGTCAATGTAGCATTATCATCCAATAGTTGCAAAGTAAATAAACAATGAAAATATGAGCAATCACACACATACACAGTACACCAATGTTTTACGTAGAAACCCAAAGTAGGAGAAAACCACATAATTCTTTTTATTATATGTCTTTAAGAATTACATTCATTGAAAGCACCAACTTCCTTTTTTTTCTAGCTGCAACTAGAAGGAGGCTCCAATCCCCTATTTTTTAGGTCTACAACCTGAGGGAAGATACAAATACCCAATTCTTTGGCTAAAACCCCCTATGTTCTCCGGATACAACCGAAAGGTGGCTACAACGACCTTTCCTTGCCCCGTCCAACCACCTTGACATAGAAGTAGAATGATGGAACCAATGTCACACTATCACTGTGAGATATACTGCTGTAAACCTGGACCAATCAAACTATAATCAACTTGTAACAACATGTATAAATAACATGTGCCAACATGTACCATACATCAACCTGTATGATCCAGGGGATCAGATTTTTCTCAAAATTCAAAGTGCTCGGAATCGCTTCAAATCAAATGGGAGCGTAGGCCTCATCATCACGAACCCAACGCAACTCATTTGGGTTCAAACGGATGTCAGATGAGAGAGATATCGCGTTCTGTTCAAATTGAAAAACATGCAAAAAACAATGTGTTGACTGTATAGTCCGTACGGATGTTGACGTGGAAGGGATGTATGACACGTGGCAGGGTTGTACAACACGTGGCAGGTGTGGTTGGCATTCATGTGGACAATTTGGTGTATGACATGTGTCTTGTTTGTGGTGAATGGGATGGCGACATGTGGCCCAATCAATGGCCGCCACCTGTCACCTAAACATTGGTTAAAACTTGTGTAGTCGGCAGGAATCGACCCCGCGACCTTTAGGTAGGGGTATGGCCTTGGGAAGTGCCACCCAACTGGAACACCACTGTAGTGGTTCTTACCACTATATAGTTTTGTTAATATTTAAGTTGAAATGTGTTTTGGATTGGGCATGGACAGGGCTGGGGCTAATCCCCAGCCCCCGTCCATATATATATATATATATGTATCATGTGACTACCCGCGTGCGTAGTTCAAACGGAGCCATAACACATATAACCGGTGGTCCATACAACCCATAACACATATGACCAGTGGTCAATGCATTGTGTGGGATTTTTATTACCAACGGTTATAAAACCGTGCCGACACTTGTCACTCTATCATTTGATTTGGGACTTGGCCCCTTTTGTATGTGCACGCGGTCGTATGGTAGACCATATGCCCATGGGCTTGGCGGTTAGGGGCTGGGCGAGCCCTAACCGTCCTACAGTTCACACCATTTTTGCGGTTGCGTCCGGTGCTGAGTTTTCACACAAATATGCGCGTTAGGTCTAGGTTGAGGACGCAGAGGTGCATTTTGGTGATCCAGAGACAAGTTTGAAGGGGAACTTCCAGGAAGCCTATCTTCTTCAATTTTTGGCCAAACGAGGTGCCGAAAAAGCCCAGCTAGGGGTTTTTGGACATTTTGAAGCCATTGGAGCCATCTATTTGGCATTTTGGACATTGTAAAGAACATATTTGAGCACTTTGAGCAAATAATACAAAAGATCCATTGGAAGATGGACTAGGAGATGTAGCCCAAGAGAGGGGTGAACTCATTTATCATTTGTTGTGTTATGTGTTTTCTGTTCACTGTTATTTGCTACTATTTATATGCATCTTAAATGTGTAATTTCTATAAAAGTTGTGTTTGCAAAATTGATCCATTTTCATAAGAACACTTGAATTAAAACTTGCAAATATTTTCAAGAATACAAGTCTTTATCATTTTTAGATCAAGTTGGTATCAAAGCTTAGGTTTTTGAAGACTTGATTATTTGCAAGTGTTTTGTTTTCTGTTGCTCACAAGGTTGAAACTCACAAGAGGAGAAGGTCAACTTGTAGAGCCAAGTTCTCATCCTTCAAGAAGAAATATTATATTATCACCGCAAGCTTCAAGGAGGCATTCACCAAGTATGGCTCATGAAGAGAGTCATGAACATGTTCCTATAGAAGATGAAGATCTTAGAAAGTCTTTCATGGAAATGAGAGAAATTATGAAACTCTTGATGGAAGAAAGGAATACAAGGTTGCAAGGTGAAGGCTCCAACCCTTCAAAGCACAAGGGAGACAGTGGTGATAAAACTCCAAATGGAAATGGAGGGAATGGTGCTTTTCCACCACCCTCACCTCCTTCTTCTTCTACCAGTTCAAGACCTCTTCCAAATTATCCAAAAGGACATGGTAAAACTCCTTCAAAAATTCCTTTGTTAAATCTTGATATTAAATTCGAATTGCCAATGTACAATGGAGAGATAAATGCTGAGAAATTAGATAATTGGATTTGTCAGATTGAGGTGTATTATAGGATACAAAAAATTCAAGATGATGAAACTAAGATTCATCTTGCTTCTTTAAGATTGGATAGTGCAACACTCATTTGGTGGGAATCCAAGACTCAAGAGGACATGAAGAAACATGGTAAAATTTTAACCTCTTGGAATGATTTTATTGTTGCAATTAAAAAACAATTTTATCCATTGGCATATATGCAAAAAACTACTATGGATTGGCAAAATTTTAGACAAGCTAAAGGACAAAATGTGCAAAGCTTTACGCAAGAATTTAGGAGAAGAGCTTTGGTTTTGGGAGTAGATTTGTCTTCTCAAGAAACTTTACTCAAATACATTGGAGCTTTAAATAGTTATTTGAGACATACAATACTCATGTTTAATCCTTCAAATCTAGATGAAGTTTGTGTTCAGGCCACTCATTTGGAAGCAAGAGGAAGGAATAAAACTCATAACGATAACAAGAAGCCTTTCAGTCATGGAGACAAAGGAAAGAGGAAGTTTAAGGGCAATGGCAAAAAGAATGATGCTTTTAAGAAAGAGGGAGAAAAATTTACATGCAATCATTGTTCAAAAGATGGCCATGATGAAGACCATTGTTGGAAACTTCATCCTGAAAGAAGACCCAAAAAGTTTGGCAACAAAGGGAAGTCAAAGACTGTTGCAACCATACAACATGATTTAGGTTCTGATTCGGGTGATGAAACAAAGATTACAACTATGGGTTGTCAAGGTAATGGTTCTATTGTAAGTTCTAGTTCTTCAAGTAACAGTGACCTCAATGTAACTCGACAAGAAAAAGAAAGAATATAACTTTTTCATATAAGGGTTGTTTAAAAGCATACCAAGATAGATACTCTATTTGATATTGGATCTCAGAAAACCTTATATCTAAAGACACTGTTAAGAAATTAAAATTGGAAACAATTTCACATCCTAAACCATACCCTCTTGGTTGGATATGTGATAATGCTAAATTACAGGTGACAAGAAGGTGTAAACTTAGGTTTGCTATCACTGCACATTTTATAGATGAGGTAGAGCTTGATGTTATTCCTTTGGATATCCGTGGTATTTTGTTGGGAAGCCCATATTTATATGATAGAAAAGCCATTTTTCATCGTCATGAGAATAAGTATCACTTGTTTAACAATGGAGTTGAGTACATTGTTAGATCCCATACAAAGAAGATGAATTTATCACTTGTAAATGTGGGACAAATGAAGATATTAGTCAATGCTAGCAAGAATTTTGTTCTCTTAATGATTAAACCCAAAGATGATATTGAAAACGAAGTTTTCCAAGGTTGGTGAAAAGTTGAAATATGATCTATATGAGGTTGTTAATCATTATGATGAGATGTTTCAGGAACCAAAGGGATTACCTCCAAAAAGGGGTATCCAACATGAAATTCAATTGCAGCAAGATTGTCCTCTTCCAAATATTGGTATGTACAGGATGTTAGTCATGGAGAATGATGAAATCAAAAAACAAATCCAAGAGTTGCTCGAAAAAGGGGTCATCGTGCCAAGCACATCGCCATGTGGATCTCCAATTGTGTTACTTCCAAAAAAAGATGGTACATGGCGTATGTGTGTTGATTTCAGGGATTTGAACAAGATTATGGTAAAGAATCACTATCCTCTTCCTATAATCGATGATTTTCTTGACCAATTGAAAGATGCTAAGTATTTTACTAATTTGGATTTGAGAAGTGGATATCATCAGATTAGGATTGCCGAAGGAGAGACATGGAAGACAACTTTCAAAACAAAGCAAGGTTTGTTTGAGTGGATGGTAATGACTTTTGGACTTTGCAATGCACTTGCTACTTTCATGAGAGTTATGAATGATGTCTTAAGGAATTTTCTTGATGATTGTGTTATTGTCTACTTGGATGACATTTTGATTTTTAGCAAATCTCGTGAAGAGAATGTTAAGCATGTGAAGCAAGTTTTGGATGTTTTAAGAAAATAAAAGTTGTTTTTGAAGATGTCCAAATGTGACTTTGGAAAAAATTCACTTATTTACTTGGGGCATATTGTTGGTGGAGGTGAATTGAAGATTGATCCCTCTAAGGTCGAAGTCATATTGGAATGGCCCAAGCCTAACAATGTGACAGAGGTAAGAAGTTTTTTGGGAGTAGCCCAATATTGGAGAAAGTTTATTGCTAACTTTTCTTCCATTGCAGCTCCATTACATGCAGTAACAAGTGTCAAGAAAGTTTTTCAATGGGGAGGCAAGCAACAAAGGGCTTTTGATACTTTTAAAGAGAAGATCAGTTCAACGCCAGTTCTTTCACTTCCAAATTTAAGACAACCTTTTGAAATCCAAACAGATGCAAGCAATTATGCAATGGGAGTAGTCTTGTTACAACATGGTAAGCCCATTTGTTTTCATTCTTAAACTTTTAATGGTGTCATGATTAACTATCCTGCTTATGATAAGGAGTTGTATGCATTGGTGCAAAGTGTGAAAAATGGAAACATTATTTTTTGGGGAAAGAAACCATTGTCCAAACAAATCATCAACCACTGCAATACTTACAATCACAAACAAAGCTACAACAAGCAAGGCACTTCATATGGATGGGTTTCCTACAACAATTCCATTTGGTCATAAGGTATAAGAAGGTAATTTATAACAAATTTTCTGATATTCTTTCAAGGCCTATTATTAGTGCTTCAGTTATTCTTAGGCATAGTCCTATCATGCATGAGAGTTATGTTGAGCAATATGCTTTAGATGTTGATTTTAAAGAAGTATATGAGACTTTGCGTCATTCTAACCATGTTGAGGAATTGGATTACCATGTGCATAATAATCTTTTGTATCATCTTGGCAATCTATGTATTCCACAGGGTGAAAGGATCAACATAATAAGAGAAGACCATTCTTCTCTTATTGCTGGTCACTTTGGTGTAGGCAAGATGGTGGCTAATTTGCAAAGGTACTGCTATTGGCCTAAAATGAATGAAAGTGTTTCAAGATATGTTTGAGGATGTTCGTTATGTGCTACAAGCAAACCTAGCAATCGAAAGTTGGGTTTGTATACTCCACTTCCGGTTCCTTCTCGTCCTTGGGAAAGTATTTCTATGGACTTTGTAGGAGGTCTACCTATATCTAAAAGAAATCATGATTATCTTTATGTTGTGGTTGATCGATTTAGCAAAATGTATATTTTGATGCCTTGTAAGAAGTAGGTTACAGCTGAGAAAACAACACAAATGTTCTTTTAGAATGTTTGGGTACATTTTGGATTGCCTAAATCCATTATTTATGATCGGGATTCTCGATTTATTGGAAGCTTTTAGTCGAGTTTATGGGCACTCATGGACACCAAAATGAAAAAGAGCACAACTTTTCATCCACAAACCAATGGTCAGACAAAAGTAGTAAATAGAACATTGGTGCATCTTCTTCGTGGTTATTGTAGAAAGCATCCTAAACTTTAGGATGAGCATTTACACTACATTCAACATGCTTACAATCGAGCTAAGTACTCTTCAAACGTCGCCATTTGAAGCATGTTTTGGCTATTTGCCCAAATCTCCTTTAGATTTTATCTTTGGGAAGGATATTGCTATTGATGGTCAATATGACATTGATAGGGCAGAAAATTTTATTGAACAAATTCAGTCAATACATCAAATGGTACAAGAGAAGTTGGAAAAGAGTCAAGCCAAGTACAAGACGAGACATGACAAGCATCGTGTTGATCACAGTTTCCAAGTTGGAGATGAAGTTTGGATTTACATTAGTAAGGAGAGGCTTAAAGGAGAAGGTAAAAAACTAAAACCAATTTGATATGGTCCTTTCAAGATTCTTGACAAGATTGGTAACAATGCCTTCCGTTTAGATTTTCCTCCTTATATGCAAATGTATGTAGTTGTTAATGTTGCAAATTTGAAATTGTATGATCCTCCTTTGATTGATGATCAAGGAGAACATGTTCAAATTCCTTCAATAGATGATTTCTCCCCAGAATATCTTATAGAATTGCATGAAGACCCAATCCTTGACAGGAGAATGAGAACTTCAAAACAAGGAAATGTGGAATATCTTCAAGTTGGTCTTAAAGGAACAAATCCAAGCAAAGCCAAGTGGATTGACGTTGGAAAGGTGAGGGAACTACACCATCATCTTCAGATAGACTGAAAATAGTCTTTTGGAGGTCCAAAATCTTTCCAATGGGGAGGTGTGATCTAGGGGATCAGATTTTGATCAAAATTCACAGTGCTCGGAATCGCTTCAAATCGAACGAGAGAATAGGCCTCATCGTCATAAACCCAACACAACTCATTTGGGTTCAAACGGATGTTGAATGAGAGAGATATCACGTTATGTTCAAATCGACAAATAGGCAAAAAACAATGTGTTGACTGTACAGTCTGTACAATCCGTATGGATGTTGATGTGGCAGGTGTGGTTGGCAGTCGTGTGGATGAGTTGGTGTATGACACATGGCAGGTGTGGTTGTCAGTCGTGTGGATGAGTTGGTGTATGACACGTGGCTTGTTTGTGGCGAATGGGATGGTGACACGTGGCCTAATCAATGGCCACCACGTGTCACCTAAACATTGGTTAAAACTTGTGTAGTCGGCAAGAATCAACCCCACGACCTCCGGGCAGGGGTATGGCCTTGGGAAGAGCTGCCCAACCAGCACACCACTGTAGTGGTTCTTACCACTATATAGTTTTGTTAATATTTAAGTTGCAATGTGTTTTGGATTGGGCGCGGACAGGGCTGGGGCTAAGCCCCAGCCCCCGTCCATATATATATATATATATATATATATGTATGTATGTATGTATATACTATGTGCACAGGTAGTCACATGATATATATATATATATATATATATATATATATATATATATATATATATCATGTGACTACCTGTGCACATAGTTCAAACAGAGCCATAACACATATACCCGGTGGTCCATACATCCCATAACACATATGATCGGTGGTCAATGCATTGCACATGAGTTTTATTACCAACGGTTATAAAACCGCGTCGACACTTGTCTCTCTATCATTTGATTTGGGACTTGGCCCATTTTGTATGTGTGCGTGGTCGTATGGTAGACCATATGCTCACAGACTTGGCAGTTAGGGGCTGGGCGTGCCCTAACCATCCTACAGTTCGCACCATTTGTGTGGTTGCACCCGGTGTTGAGTTTTCACACAAATATGCACGTCGGGGCTAGGTTGAGGACGCAGAGGTGCATTTTGGCAATCCAGAGACAACAAGTTTGAAGGGGAACTTCCAGGAAGCCTATCTTCTTCAATTTTTGGCCAAACAAGGTGCCGAAAAAGCCCAGCTAGGGGTTTTTGGATGTTCTAAAGCCATTGGAGCCATCTATTTGGAATTTTGGACATTGCAAATCACATATTTGAGCACTTTGAGAAAATAATACAAAAGATCCATTGGAAGCTGGACCAGGAGATGTAGCCCAAGAGAGGGGTGAACTACTTTATCATTTGTTGTGTTATGTGTTTTCTATTCACTATTATTTGTTGCTGTTTATATGCATCTTAAATGTGTAATTTCTATAAAATTTGTGTTTGAAAAATTGATCCATTTGCATAAGAACACTTGAATTAAAACTTGCAAATATTTTCAAGAATACAAGTCTTTATCATTTTCAGATCATTGTACCATAAAAAAGCGCATCAATCATGACCCAAATATGTACCAATTATGCATCAAATACACATAAACTATGACTAATCAAATGTACCAACATCATCAATTATACATTTCATGTATGTGCCAACTCATCAACTGCTTGTCTCAACAATGTACCCAACATGTACCTCAACCAAAATCCCTCATCAATTTTGTTAGCGACATTTCTTGTAAAGGGGTTTTTTCCCTAAAAGATAGGCCCCTTTGGGTGGAAAATGCAAAGGAGTGGGGTAAAAACCCACTTACCCTAGGTTGGGGTGAAAATGCACATGGGGCTAAGGAGCAAACAGATCTGGGCGGCCAGGACTGTTAAATTTTAAATTAAAATGAAGTACCAAGGCAAGTGTTTCTCTTCCCTAGGCGCCTAAGGGGAGAAATTGCCGAATGTGGGTCTTAGTCAAATTAATTTGTGAGATGCAAATTAAAACATAAATTTATGATTAAAGTGAGGGTGAGTGAAGAGACACCAAATCTCAGCCACCCATCTGATCTAATCTCAACCGTTAGGTTAGAAAACTCCTCACCTTCCCTCATGAGGTTGATTAAGGCAAATGGGCGCACCAATTCTTGGATGTTGAAGAAATCTTGGTGAGAGGCCAAGAGGATTTTTGGTGAGATTCCAAGAGCAAGAGGAAGTTGAAGCATTCTTGTTGAAAGAACAAGAGGAGCTCAAGAATTCTTGTTGAGAAAACAAGAAAGAGCAAGAGAGAGGTCGAGCTGAAGAAAAGAGACAGCAGCTACAATTTCTGGGAGTATTGGCATGCATTCTAAGGTTGCCGAATAACATTGAGTGGCATAGAAATTGAATCTTAGCAGAGTTTTGGCACGAATTTCGTGACAGTCCGTACAACATTAATTTTTGTACTGTTGTACGAATTTTTGGTTCAGAAATTGAGGAGCAAAGCTACAGGAATGTCCAGATAAGTTTGTGTAAATATCTGAAGATGAATATGCTGTAAAAGAATTTCTCAGAAGCTCATAAATAATACAAAGCCCTCTCTAACTGGTTTTCCCCTTATGGGTTTTTCCAGGGTTGAAGTTAGACCGAAATTCTTTGTTTCTATATTTTCTGAGTTTTGCATATTGCTGATATTTTATTTCTGCGTTGAAAACGATGTTCAGAATCCTCATGTTTCAGTTCTGAAATTTATTTTCTGTTAAGTTTGTATATGCTGAAACACCAGGCTGTAGCATATGCTGAAACACCAGGCTGTAGCTTATGCAGAAACACCAGGCTGTAGTATATGCTGAAACACCAGGCTGTAGCTTATGCTAAAACACCAGGTTGTAGCTTATGCTGAAACACCAGGCTGTAGCTTATGCTGAAACACCAGGCTGTAGCTTATGCTGAAACACCAGGCTGTAGTATATGCTGAAACACCAGGCTGTAGCATATGATGAAACACCAGGCTGTAACATATGCTGAAACAGTGTTGAAACTGAGTTTGGCATTTAAATTTGGCTAAAAAATTAGCGAGACTGAAACTGGGTTGGGATTTTCAAAAATTAACATGGTATCAGAGCTGAGTTGAAGAGAGGCAGAAATTTCAGCAGACAGAAAGTTGGGACAACAGTCACTTCAAGAGGAAGTCACTTGGTGAGAGACCAAGGAGAAGATCTTTGGTGAGATGCCAAGATCAAGAA
>ML786145.1:536862-595800 GCA_009831015.1 Picea engelmannii
CCCCCCCCCTTGTCACATATCCGACTCCCTCCGCTTACCACCTTTTGCCATGTGTCTTCCATTCAGTGCCATTATGGCCCACCTTTTTCCCTTTTCCTCGCTCCTACCTATCACCCCCCTCTCATGTGCCTATCTCTCTCTCTCTCAGCTACTTTCACCTTTGTCATGTGATCACTCCCTGACCTGTCACATTGTGGCCTCCTTGTCACCTCCTTCCGACACATCACCCCATCACTTGGTGTCGCAGCCCCCATCTCTCCACCTCCGGGCTCTCCACCTCAACACACCGTCCACCATCTAGGTCCCCCCTGCAACAGTCTAGTGAAGAAGAAGAAAATTAAAGGCAGACTGCCACGTCTTGCAGATGCAGAGTTGACCAAGCCTCACCTGATCCTGAGGAAGTATTTATTAAGGTGGTTGGTGGTAGTTGAAAGTCATCTCCTCCCATAAATAGAAGGTCAGAAAGGAGTGTACATAGAAGTAGGCTGTCAGTTCAGCTTGACAAAGATCGCGTCTGACAGACAACTGCATGGGCAGTCTGCCCAACTTCTTTATGCACTGCCTGACAGAGAAAGTCACCTACGTGAAGCATTGAATTCATGACATGATCGTGCCTTCAGCGCCTGAGTCAGTTTCAAGTATATGTAGGCATTTTTGCCATTTTTTTTATCATCGATGGTTGAGCTAAGCTTCCGACTGTAAATTTTCTGAGGAAGCTCTGGTTATGTATTTTGATTTGAGACTGCCAAATTAATGGAAGTCAACTTCTCTCTTCTTTGTTTTTGTCTGTCAGCTATTTGAAACACTCAGAATTGGAGGATCCAGTCGAGGGTCGCATATTGTAGGATGATGTATGGTTGATCACTACAATCTCTGCTCCAGTCTTAAATAGTCTCTCATGTTGTATTTTCCCCTAGCACTGAAGGATTCAGAATTGGAGGATCCATTCAAATGGTTGTGGCTGCATAGTATGATAGGTTTGATCAGTGTGCAGTTATCACTGTGTCGTTTAGGCACATTTCAGTGTTTTGTTTTTATTCCCCAAGTTGCTAGAAGGCCTGATGCCTAGAGAAGTCTCCTCCCTTTTCTCCCAGTCTTCCCTCTACTCTCACTTTAACTCAAATTACTGACTAAAGTTAGTTGTGGCCCTCACTTCCCTATGTATTTATGGCTTAGTTTTCTGAGACAAATGATATTGTTTCGAGTTTACCTCCATTCGATCACCCCCTTTTTACAAATTGTGACATAAACTAATGGGCGTTGGGCTCTGCTTCTGCCGCAATCCAGGAGTGACTTATGACGCCAACAAATTTCATCATCCAAATCTGATCTGATCACATATACCTCAAACACTATACCACAAGTCTGTACCTCAAACGATGTGCTAGAATCTCACTGTTATACAACCTCTATCTGTACCAATAACTTCAGAAACATACCTCAACCAAAATCCCTCAAACATGAACCAATATTAAACTTCAGTAGATCTACCTCAGATCAACTCTACAACAAGCATTAAACTCCCAAGAGGGAATCCAACATATTTACAAGGCAAACCCTCAACTTGATTAATAAATTCAACACTACACATATGAGAATGATACCTTTTTTTTCTTCTTGTAGCGTTCTGTTGTTGCGGTTTTGTTGTCGCGAATCCACTACCGTGATTTTTCTACCACACTTTTTCTGCTGCAGTTTTTCTGTCACACTTTTCCTGTTGCGATTTTTCTGCCGCACTTTTTCTGCCACACTTTTCCTGTCGCACTTTTTCTGCTGTACTTTTCGTACCGCACTTTTCCTACCACACTTTTTTTGCTGTAATTTTTCTGCCACAATTTTCCTTTCGCACTTTTTCTTCCGTACTTTTCCCGCCGCACTTTTTTTGCTACAGTTTTCCTGCCGCACTTTTTCTGCTGCACTTTTCCTACCGCATTGTTTCTACTGCAATTTTTCTCTATCAATAATACCTGGCCAAATAACCTTTCACAAAAGTATATATTCAATGATATTCAAGTGCTTTTTGAATGAGAGACCCTTGCCTCTTATTTATACTTTTATGTAGCTTCCTCAAAGGGTTACCTTCTAACCATCTTAACCCACTTTCCTTATTTTAGGGTTAACCCACTTATAACCACTTGTCCACTTAACTTAACCACTTTCCATAATTAGTAAGTTATCCATTAACTTTATTATTTAAATAATTTGTTTTGCATCCTCTTTGACTTGTAGTACACTCATCACTTCACTTTATTATTTAAATAATTTCTTCTTTGCAAACACTTTGACTACTTTGACCTTTTGGGGCTTCTAGATGACTCATGAGGATTCTCCAACTTCACATGGCCATAAATCTCTAACCGTGAAGAGTTATCTGACATTCCACATACCACTAGAAATTGCATGACATGTATTATACATATAGAATAGCTTCACCTACAAATATATAAAAAATCATACCATTATCCATCAAACAAACTTGGGTCCATTACCCAAACATTAGTTCTATTGGAATTTGCTACCAAACTTTCTTGAAGGGTTGACATCAATGAAAACCAACCCAAATAATCAACAATATCCCCCTTTGGCATTCATAGAAACACTCTAATGAAATAATGAAGTCATATCACTCATGCTCCCCCTGTGACCATCCATCCCCCTGGAACCATGCCTCTGTTCTCTTTATCCAAGCATTTACCTTTGCATCTGATAAATCTCTACCCCTTTGTCATCAGTGGCAAAGGTATCTTTCCATCTAGGGATTCTCCCCCTGACTGAACTCTTCCTGAAATTGATCTCCCAACCTAAAATGTCCTCTTTATGGTGATTCCTTGTGTAAATCTAATACATATAATATAATCATTCAAAATAATTCATTTTGGAGTATAAATTACTCCGACTCTTTGGAAAAGATACTTAAAGGATTCTTGTTGAAGCAGTTTTGTAAATATGTCTGCCACTTGTTCTTTTGTGCCCACATAGTCAACTTTGTTTTTCTTCTCGACAACCTATTCCCTTAGAAAGTGATACCTGATTGGAATGTTCTTCATATTGGAGTGCATCACATGGTTATTTGAGATCATGATGATGCTTGTATTATCACAATAGAATGGAATGGGCTCATCATATTCAACCTGTATATCTGTCAGAGTTTGTTTCATCCATAGAACCTGCGTACAACATCTTGCTACTGCAATATACTATGCTTCAACTGTAGATAAAGATATTGATGATTTTTTCTTGCTTAGCTAAGATACTAAAAACTCACCCAAGTAGAATGCTTCTCCACTAGTGCTTCGTTAGTCATCAATGTGACCTGCCCAATCTGCATCTGTGTAGGCAATAAGTGATATATCCTTTCCTTTCGGATACCATAATCCAAACTCTTTTGTTCTTTTGAGATATCTAAAAATCCTCTTCACTGCTAAGACATGGGATTCCTTTGGCGTTGCTTGAAATCATGACACCTGCCCAACTATCTTCATTACATCTGGTCTAGATGTTGTCACATATAGTAAGATACCAATCATTGACCTGTATTACTCTCTTTTGTAGATTTCAAATCATCATCTTTGCTGAAATTGCAACTGGTTTGCATAGGAGTGGTAACTAGTTTGGAATCTTTCATTCCGAACCTATTTAGCCTTTATATGATATACTTAGTTTAAGAAATAAAAATTTCTTGGTTTTTTTGACATAGCTGAAGACGCAAAAAGAAGGATAGTTCTCCGAGTAATGACATTTCAAATTCATTATGCATATCCTTTGCAAATTTCTGGCTTAACGTGTCATCATTGATTCCAAAAATAATATCATCAACATAAAATTCAATTAATAAAATAATATCTTGAGTTACCTTTATGTAGAGGTTGTTGTATGCGCTTCCTTTTCTGAACCCTTCCTTTTGTAGATATTTATCCAATCTAGAGTACCATGCTCTAGGAGTTTGTTTTAGACCATACAAGGCCTTCTTCAATTTGCACACATAATCTACGTTCTCTAACAATTGAAATACTTCTGGTTGTTTGATGTAGACTTCTTCTTCATCTTATGATTCTTCTTTGTAAAGTTGTTCCATTGATTCATTTTCTTCTTCCTTTAATTCTTGTCCACCTATTTCATCAATTGTTACATTGATTCTTTCCACAACTAGGTTCAACCTCATATTGTAACACTTGTATGCTTTCCTTGTACTTGAGTAACCAAAAAGTAATCCTTTGTCCAAACGAGAGTCAAACTTTCCAATTCTTCCATCTTCTCTTTTGATGTAGCATTTTCTTCCAAATACTTTGAAGTGTTTCACATTTTCTGGTCTTCCTTTCCATAGCTCGTAGGAATATTTGTCATTTTTGTTTTTGAGAATTAATCTATTTTGAATGTGAATTGTTGTATGCATTGCATGTGTCCAAAAAATATATGTCAATTTTGAATCCATTATCATTGTTCGAGCCATTTCCTATGTAATTATCATTTATTATGATAATGTTACTTTGTCTCTGAACCACTCTATGAACTAATCTATGAATCCTAGTGTCACATATATGTCCAAACTTGCTAAGTGTTCTTATGAATCCATCTATGTCCATATTTTCCAATACTCTACTACACATTGTCCATAATGTTGACCCATTTATCACTATACTATCATGAAGTATTCACTACTACAACTGATTATACTTTTGCTAACTCACTATTCTGAATCTGTCTATTCAAGCTCTACAAGATGCTCGAAGGATGGTTCTTTGTTCTTTCACAACTATCGTATAGAATCCCCCTGTCTAATATTCATGTTACTTGGGAGTCTCTAAGCCATATGGCTTAGAACAATTCTTTTTCTGATGTGTATTCATCATCAGCTTCATTGGTAGATTCATCATCTCTGTGAGCTCTATATTCTTTCTTTATGTCTATGGATTCATCTTTCACTACAATGATTGAAAGTAAAATCTCTTAAACATTTTCCTTATTTACCTGCCCTTCTTTTCTTTTAATTGTTTTCCAAGCCTTTATGTATCTGACATCTTTCTTTTTCTCTGTAGAATTTTCTTCATCTCATTTTATTGCCAATCTTGCGAACTTTGGGACCTAGTATTTGTTCACTTGTTCTTCATGTTTTCTTATCCATACTTACTTACGTTGGATATTAGTGTTATATTTCATGGAAGTATCGATCATGCTTCTAAAATCACTAGCTATGTGTCCATAGTTATGACATTTGTAACATTTAATGTTACGTGGGGCCACATAGGCATTTCTTGCTTGAACATTTCTTTTATAATCCCTGCAATCTGCAATCTTATGTCCAAAGTTAGTACAACAAAAACAATGACCATAAAAGAAATTTGCATACCTAGGAGTGAATGATCTTCTTTGTGGCATAGTCCTTTTGAATTTTTTCCTTGACTGATCATGATCATGATTGAAGCTTCTTTATGGATTGAACATGGATGGTTTTCTTGAAGATGTATCTTCAATAGTTATCTTAGATTCTGGTTGACCATGATTCCTTCATTTGAGTACTTATGCATACCTCTTTCTATTTTCTTCATTATTCTTTTTATAGCAACCTAGATTGCTTCTCTTCATTCTCTATAACTGATGTGGATGTTTCTATCTCTTCAACGTTCTTCTTGAGCTTGACGATTTTACTTCTCAATGTGACAAGTTCTTATTCAAGCTTGTCAACCTCTTCTTCTTTCTTCATTATTGAAGACTTCATTACTTCTTCAGTGCTTTTCGCTTCTTCAAGATGGATTTTTAATGTGATTATTTCTTCTTCAAGTCCTTTCTCTTCTTGACCAAACTCTACCTCAAGATGGTTTAGATCGTTATTCCTTTCCTTAAGATGATCTTTCAATATCTTCTCTCTCATTTCTTCTTGTTCCTTCTACGCTACTATGTTGGATTCCAAATATTGTTTTTGATCTTTAAGATTTTCTTTGATCTTTTTGGATTCTTCTAGCTGAGTTCTTAAGTTTTTGATGACCTGTTGGGCTTCTTAAAAAATGTGAACACTTTCCTTTTGTTTCATCAATTATTTCTTGAGTGACTTGTTTTATTTTCTTAGTTCATCTAAAGCACTAATCAATTCTTCTTCATAATTGTCTTCATTTTCAATTAGTTTTTTTGTCTCATTTCCTTCATGGCATTCTATTTCAAGGTGTCTATGTTTTTCACAATTAAAGAAAAACAACATACCTCTGGTGATTATATACTCTTCATCTTATGAATCTGTTTGACATGGTGAACATAATTCTTCTTGATCTGTATCTGCATCTTCTTGGGATTTTCTAAATCTACGATGGGTGAAGAATATATGTCATGTAACTTATCCTAAAGTTCTTTCACCGATAAACATTTACCAACCTTTTCTATTACCATGTAATCCTTCCCAGATGAAATTCATTTCTATTTTGTTATTCTTCTTCAATTCCTTCTTGGATACAGTCTTTTCCCTTTTTGAACTATCATATCCTGTAAAAACTGATTGTCAAATATAATGTCCCTGTGCATGTAAAAATATGTTCGTCCTTCTGCTCCACATCTCATACTTAAAACCATTATGACCATTAAACATCGATACTCCATTCTCAAAATAATCTATGATCTCCTTCTAGTGGTTAAACTATTTCCTAAAGGAACCAGCTCTGATACCAATTGTTGGATTACTGAGAGAGGGGGTGAATCAGTAATAGAGAAATTTAATCATTTTTCACCATAAAATGAAAGTTTTATGTCAATGTAGGATTATCATCCAATAGTTACAGATTAAATAAACAATGAACAAATGCGCAATCACACACATACATAGTACACCGATGTTTTACATGGAAACCCAAAAAGGAGAAAACCATAGAATGTTTTTTCTTATACATCTTTAAGAATTACATTCATTGGAAACACCAACTTCCTTTGTTTTCCAGCTACAAACGGAAGGAGGCTCCAAACCCCTAGTTTCTAAGGCTACAACCTGAGGGAAGCTCCAACTCCCCAATTCTCTGGCTACAACTAGAAGGAGGCTACAACCCCCTATTTTCTCTGGCTACAACCGGAAGGTGTCTACAACCACCTGTCCTTGCCCCATCCAACGGCCATGATGTAGAAGTAGAATGATGGAACCACTGTCACACTATCATTGTGAGATATACTGCTATAAACCTTTACCAATCAACCTGTAATCAACCTATAACAACCTGTACCAATAACCCATGCCAACATGTACCATACATCAACCTATACCTCAACTTGTACCATCAACAAGTGTATGAACCATGCACCAAATATGTACCAATCATGCATCAAATACAAATAAACTATGACTCATCAAAATGTACCAACATCATCAACTTTACACCTCATGTATGTGCCAACTCATCAACTACTTGTCTAAACCATGTACCCAACATATACCTCAACCAAAATCCCTCATCAATTTCATCATCCAAATCTAATCTGATCGCATACACCTCAAACACTATACTACAAATCTGTACCTCAAACCATGTGCTAGAACCTCACTGTTATACAACCTTTATCTGTACCAATAACTTGAACAATATACCTCAACCAAAAGCCCTCAAACATGAACCAGTATTAAACTTCAGTAGATCTTCCTTAGATCAACTCTACAACAAGACATAAACTCCCAAGAGGGAATACAACATATTTACAAGGCAAACCCTCAACTTGATTCATAAATTCAACACTACACATATGAGAACCATACCTTTTTTTTTTCTTCTTGTAGCGTTCTGTTGGCGTGGTTTTTCTACCGCGATTTTTTTGCCGCACTTTTTCTGCTGCGGTTTTTTTGCCGAACTTTTCCTGCTATGATTTTTCTACCGCACTTTTTCTACCACACTTTTCCTACCACACTTTTTCTTCCGTAGTTTTCCTGTCGCATTTTTTCTACCACACTTTTTCTTCCGTAGTTTTCCTGTCGCACTTTTTCTACAACACTTTTCATACCACACTTTTTCTGCCGAACTTTTTCTACTGCAATTTTTTTTCCTCACTTTTTCTACTGCAATTTTTTTTCCGCACTTTTTCTGCCACAATTTTTCTACCGGACTTTTTCTGCTGCACTTTTCCTGCCACACGTTTTCTACTGCATTTTTTCTCTATCAATAATACCTTCCCAAATAAACTTTCACAAAAACAGATATTTAATGATATTCAAATGTGTTTTGAATGAGAGACCCTTGCCTCTTATTTATAAATTTATGTAGCTTCCTCAAGGGGTCACCTTCTAACCATCTTAACCCACTTTACTTATTTTAGGGTTAACCCACTTATAACCACTTGTCCACTTAACTTAATCACTTTCCATAATTAGTAAGTTCTCCATTAAATTTATTATTTAACTAATTTATTTTGCATCCTCTTTGACTTGTATTACACTCATCACTTCACTTTATTATTTAAATAATTTCTTCTTTGCAAACACTTTGACTGCTTTGATCTTTTGGGGCTTCTATATGACTCACGAGGGTTCTCCATCTTCACATGGCCATAACTCTCTAACCATGAGGAGTTATGTGACATTCCGCATTCCACCAGAAATGACATGACATGTAATATCCATCTAGAATAGTTTTACCTACAAATACATAACAAATCATACCATTATCCATCAAACAAACTTGGGTCCATTACCCAAACCTCTATGCTACTGGAATTTGCTACTGGACTTTCTTCAAGGGTTGACATCAATGACAACCAACCCAAATAATCAACATTGTCTAATTTTATTTTAAACAAATTTATATCTTTAATGTTATAACTTACAACAAGCATGCCATCTATATACAATAACAACATAATATAGTTTCCATTATCTAGTATCTTAAAATAAACATAGTGGTCATAATGACATCTATTATAACCTTGTTCCATTATAAACCTACCAAATTTCAAATAACACTACCATGGAGCTTACTTTAGGCCACACAAGATCTTATTCAACCTATAGACTAATTTATCCTTCCCTTTGACCTCATACCCCTGTGGTTCTTGTATATAAATATGTTCCTCCAAATCCCCATAGAGAAACAATGTTTTTATATCTAACTGTTCAAGATGCAAATTTTCTACTACCACTAGACTTAAAATAGATCTAATTGAATTCATTTTAACCACGTGAATAAATATTTCATCAAAACATATATATTTCTTCTATGCAAACCCCTTTATGACAAGTCTGGACTTGTACATCTTTTTTCTTCCATCTTCTTCCTTCAACCTATAAACCCATTTATTATGCAATGCTCTTTTTTCTACAAACAACTGAACCAAGTATTAATTTTAGTTATGTACCAAAGAATCCATCTCCTCTTTCATGTCTTTCTCCCACTTATTTATGTTTTCTAACTACATTTCTTCTTCATATCTTTTTGTTTCACCGGAATCAATAAACAATAAATAACACATTGAACGATAGTATCATTCAGAGGTATAACTTAACTTGATAGATATTTTAATAACACTTGTAGGAGTTTGAGGTAGCATGTTGTTGTTCTTTTTTTTGTTGAACATTTAATTTTTTGTCACCTCAAGAATTTCATTTTCTATGATTTCATCAAGCACTATGTTGGGTCTCCTTTTTAACATCCACACACACCTTACTTTTGCGACCTATATTGAATATGTTTCCTAAAACTATGAGTAATCCATTCATTTTTCTTAATGATGCACTAATTTGGATATCTCTTGTTGTACATGAGGTAATGAATGTTTAACCTATGATTTTCATGGTTTATTGATATTTAGAATAGTTATCTATGTGCTTTATTCCATCTAATAGCCTTGTTGTGGAAATTGTATTAAGATATCGTTCTAAGACAACACTCAAGGTCATCTGGTACTCACAATCTAGGTCATGTGGTACCAGAAGGTTCTACATTCATCCGATACCTATGCTCATCTGGTACCAGTGTTTATTTGTCACTTGTGTTCATTTGGTACCAACATCTTACAGGCATCAGGTACCAGATATAGTTTGAAATTTTGGAATTCTTCTAGAGGAAAATCAGGGACATGGGTTTTGTCCAGAGCGATGTCGACATGCAAACAAGTGATTTCTAATTCACACACATCTCATGTGTGGAACTCCAACTTAGGGGGAAATTATTCTGTAAAAATTAGTAAAAATCTCAAACTACCAACTTGTGTCTCGATTTTCGTGCAGATGGTATCAGATCTAGAAATTATATGATATGGTTTTTTTTTATAGAATATGGAAAAATGAGTAATACATCAGAGGGTTTTCAAAATTAAAAACAAGTTAAGATTTATGGATGGATCTTCAACTCGAATCTACCCAAATTGCAGTAAAACCCAGATTTTTGAAGATTTGTCCTAAAAATGTAAAAATTGTTTTCAGAGTTTAGGGATTCAGTTTCATCCATTCCTCCATGGATTTTATGTATAAATAAGACTACATAGGTCTAAGGAAGGGGGGAGGGATTTTTATGTTGTAGATTTGATTCTTGAGAATGTTTTTGATTGTACACTTGTTATTGAAGTAATGATATGAATTATAGCCTATGGAATTTATGTGTGTGATCAAACCTTTTGTTCTGCAAGCTTCTTTTAAATATACCTTGTTGGTATGGCAAGGTCCCACCGACCCAACCAAGGTAATATTCCTCGTATCTACTGTATATATAGTTCTGGTTGGTGTATGAATAAAACCATCTTGCGTTTTGATCATAGCATCTAACTTTATTTCTATTTTTTTCAGTAAACATTTGACAAAATACAATAAAGATGTGTGGTAATTCTGAGTGCGTGAGCATTTCTGGAGTGAAATATAGATTTTTGGAGTGTAATATAGATTTATGAGTGCAACATATATTTTTGAGTGAATATTTGTTATCTCTCTGTGTGTGTAGACAATCATTTGGTGGATTGAATGCCTTAATGTTTGTTTCCATTTTGAAAATATAAGGACAAATAAGATTTTCATCTCTCACCCTACATGAACGGATAATGGAGTATCTCAATAAACCTATAATTTCTTCCAGAATTGATTGAGTTGTATCTTGCAAATACAGGAACAATCAAGATCTCCATGTCTCACCCTACATGCACCTATAATGGAGTGTCTTACTACACCTATTATTTCTTCTAGGATTGATTTATCTTTGTTTTAAGAATGTGCAAAGTGTTAATTAAAGATTGTTGTTAGATTTGTTTGTTTAGAAAATAGAGTTAAATTTCATATTTCCTTTTCATGACCCTACAATGAACAAATTCATTACCTGAGAAAGAGTATTTAAATCACATGTTTGTTAAGATTTTATTTATGAGTTTTTCTTTCTGGTTTTTAAACTGCGTGGAGAGTATTGTTTGAAGATTGTAAAACAAAGTATTAGTTTTGAGTGTTTCTTATTTAGGATATACTCATAAGACATAGTTAAACCACCTATTGCTGACAGATATAGTGTAACAACTCTGTTCATTACGAATATTGGTCGATAATTTATGTTTGGTAATATATTATACATATAATTGCACCAACACACTATGCATTATGTGTTTTCCTTTGCTTGTTTCTTTCCCTCCAATTGAGCTTCGTACATGACCTTCTCATTGAATACCCCATCTATAATCGTAATTATTTTGTGATTTTCATAAAATCGTAAGCAATAACCAAAATCATTAACTCCATATCTAATAAAAGTACACTTCTTGGATTTTTCCTCAATATTTGTTTTGTTTTCTCTATCAATACGGAAAAATGCTTCACAACCAAAAATGTTCAGAAATGAGTAGTTTACCTTTTTACCTATCCATGCCTCCTATGGAATTCCACCATCCGAGGAACTTTAAGGCCCTCTATTTATTAAGTAAATAGTATTATCCATAGCTTCTGCCCAAAACTATAAGGGAAATTCTACATGCAGTCTCATACTTCTTGCATGATCATATTGTCATGTTCATATTTTCTTACAATGTTTTCTTGTGGTGTTCTTGGGACTATCTTCTCTCTATGAATCCCATGGTTTGAAAAACAAATAAAAAACTCTTTGCTTCAATATTCACCTCCATATATAATATGAGACACTTCAACTTATTTTCTACCTCATTCTCAACCAAAGATTTCTATTTCTTAAAGGTATAAAAACATCATATTTTTTTTCTGAATGCAATAAACCCAACTTTTCCTAGTCACATCATCAATAAAAGTAACATAATAATAAGGTCCACCAAGATATAATACCTAAGTGGGTCCCCATACATATGTATGCACAAGCTCTAACTTTTTACTCTTCTTTTCCTTCCCAACTCTAAGAAATCTAACCCTCTTATGTTTTCCATAAACATAGTGCTCACATAAATCCAAATAAAATCTACTTCAAATTTGGCAACAAATTTTTTGAGTGGAGAATTTTCATCCTGTTCTCACTCATGTGTCTGAGCCTATGATTCCACAATGTTGTATCCACTCTTGTATGAGATCCCAAGTTCCCATAAATAGTATGGAGGATCTAAGTTTGAAAATCATGTTGGAAATATAACTGAGAGGGGGGGGGGTGAATCAGTTAAATATAACCTTGAAACTTTTCCTGTCTTTTTTATTCTTTCTAGATTATTATTTAATGTGTTTTTGATAACTTAACATGTTTATATATACAATGATAAATCACACAGAATACACAAAGACACTAATTTTCCTGAGGAAACCCATAAAGGGTGAAAACCTCTTCTTCTTAGGATGTCAATCAAGCTCCAACTTTCATGTACATCACAGTCTTTGAGATCCAACTCAAATATGAGGCTACAACCTCTGATAGCAAGCTACCACTTACAGAGAGAACCAACTCTCATATTTCTCTAGAACTAACTAGATGGAAGCACCAACTCCCAGGTTTCTCTAGAACCCACTAGATGGAAGCACCAACTCCCCGAATATCTTCTAGCACCAACTAGAATTTATAGGATTGAAATCCTCCCTAGCACCAGCCTACCACCCTGAATGAATCTTAAAAAACTTTACTTACTTTCTTTGTCTATGATATGGTCTATTATAGCTCGAAGTCTCCTCTACCTTCTTCAGCTTCTATACTCTGTTATGCTTCTTCATCGTTAAGCTTCTACGCTCTACTCTTTTCCCTCCTGTGCTCAACACCACATGTTGTTCAAATTCTCTTTTTCATTTTATTCTATGTGTTGACTCTGCATAATCTTCATTGTGCCATGGATCTCCCCTTCATATTATGCACTGCGTCTCATCCTACCCACATGCATCACACTCTGAGAGACACACTGTCTCTTCTCTATTCTGCATTTATTTCACATGTCAAGTAATTTTCCTGATCACCATATGAACTCTTCATCTTCTCTGGCCGTTATTAAAGGGTCTTTGGCTTCTCTGGCAGTTATCCTGAGAATATTTTCCGTTTGTGTCAGTCAAAATTCTTCGTCTTCTCTGGCAGTTACAGCTGATAGTTTTTTGGATTCTTTGGCTTCTAAGTCCCTTCCTTCATGTGACCTCTGGTGGTGACCATATGCCTATTCAAAAGGAAGTTCACTTTCTTGGTCTATCGAGCACTATCTCCCTATTTTTTGATCTGACCTTGGGCGATTAACTTCACATGACCACGTGATTGCGGGCTTGAGCTCTCTTCTCAGGCACAAGCACTTCTGGAAACCGCTATGTCTTCTGAGATTTCTCGTCTTCTGCACTGTCAAGGTTTGGTTCGTTGTTGTTATTTCCATCAATGAAAAACACATTCTTCCTGTAAACATGCTAACAATCTCCCCCTTTGGCATTGATGGCAACCCTTAAAGGATGCACTATTATGCTTACACCTCCAACTATAGCATATAGACAACACCTTTTTCTCCTCCTTTGACATCAATGTCAAAGAAAACAGAGAGTGACTTTGTGCTCCCCCTGATCATATATACTAGGAGAACTCTCCCCTTGATTATATAGATTATTTTAACTTGATAACAGGGTCACGCCCAACTTTTGGCGTAGATACTCAAACTGATATTTTGCAAGTAGTTTAGTGAAGATATCAACAATCTTACCTTTGGATGGAATATAATGCAAATAAACAACAATGTTGGTTACTTGTTCCCTCAAGAAGTGATACTTTATGGGTATATGCTTGGTCTTGGAGTGAAATATAGGATTCTTTGACACACTAATCACACTAGTATTATCACAATGAATTGGGATCAATGCAGTATATTTTACCTCCAATTATGCAAGTATCTAAATCATCCATAATACTTGGGTACAACAAGTGGCAACTGCAATGTATTCAACTTCTGTAGTCGACAAGGAAATGGAACCTTGATTCTTTCTCAACCATGCTACAAGAGAATCTCCTAATAAGAATGCACCTCCACTCGTTCTTTTCCTTTCATCAATGCAGTTATCCCAATCAACATCTGAATAGACTGATAGTTGAAAATTATGATTCCTAGGATACCATAGGCCATAGGCCATAGTTCATTATTCCTTTCAAGTATCTGAATATTCTTTTGACAGCTAAAATATGACTATGTTTAGGTGCAACCTGATACCTTCCTACCATTCCTACAACATGCATTATGTTTGGATGGGATGTTGTGATGTACAATAGGTTTCCTATCATAGACCTAAATGAACTCTGATCAACATCAGGTGAGTCATCATCCTTGCTTAACTTTCATCCAGTGCCCATAGGTGTGCTCATAGGTGTAGAATATTCCATTTGAAACCTTTTCAACATTTCATTTAGATATTTCTCCCGAGAAAGAAATATTCCTTCATACCTCTGAGTAATTTGCAGACCAAGAAAAAATGACAATTCCCCTATCATAGACATTTCAAATTCAGACTGCATGGTAAAACAAAACCATTGTACCAATGAATCATTATTGCTTCCGAAGATGATGTCATCTACATAGACCAACAGAATGAGAAAATAATTACCCTCTATTTTGATATATAGATTGTTGTCAATTGTTCCTCTCTTGAACCCTTTGTCTTGAAGATACTTATCCAATCTGTAATACCAGGCATGAGGAGCTTGTTTCAACCCATATTAGGCTTTCTTCAGCTTGCAGACAAATTCAGGGTTATCTGACAGTTGGAAACCCCTTGGTTGTTCCATATAGACTTCTTATTTTAGATATCCATTTATTAAATCTAACTTGAAATCCATTTTATAGACTTTAAACTGTTTATGACACGCATAGGCAAGAAAAATTCTAATAGCTTCTAATATTGCTACGGGTGCAAATGTTTCAACAAAATCTAGTCCTTCTGTTTGAGCATATCCTTTGTAGAACAATATATCCTTATTTCTTACAATATTTCCTTGATCATTCATCTTGTTTTTGTAGACCCATTTGGATCCTATCATGTTTTTATTTGTTGGCCTAGGAATGAGTTCCCAAGTGTCATTCTTTTCAATCCGGTCCAGTTCATCATTCATTGATTCTAACCAATTTTCTTCTTTACTGGCTTCATTAGAGTTCTTAGGTCCAACCATGGATATGAAGGCTATATTTGATTTCTTAGTGTCTTTGATTATCCTTCTCCTAGTTTTTACACCTTTGTCTTTCTCACCAATTATCTGACTCTCAGGATGATTCTTTTGAGTAATTCTAGAGGAAGGATTTGATGTTGATTGTTGTCCTGAATCTTCTTGTCTGGGTGTCTCTTCTCCACTTGATTCATCATCTTCTTGTGAATATGATATTTTTTGTTCTTGATCTTCATTATTTCATCATCTTTTTCACCTGTCTTAGTGCTTATTCTTTGTTGATATTTTATAGGAGCTTCTTCATCAATTCAAACATCAATACAGTCTACCAATTTATGCATTCTTTTTTTAAAGCATATGTATCCTTTACTGTTCATTGCATATCCTAAGAATATACCTTCATCATCTCTACTATCAAATTTTCCCAGATGATCATCATTATTCTTGATGTAGCATTTACTTTCAAATACTTTGAAGTGCTTGATTGATGTAGGTCAACCAAACCACAACTCATATGGAATTTTATCACTGTTCAGCCTTATATGCGCTTTGTTTAGAATATGAATGGCCGTGTGAAAAACCTCCACCCAAAAGTTTTGTGAAATGTCCCTTTCACTCATCATAGCCCTTGCCATCTGCTGAACTGATCTATTTTGGCATTCTGTAACTCCATTTTTTTAGGAGTACTTGGAATAGTATATTCTCTTTTAATTCCATGTCTGTCACATAATTCTTTGAAATATCTTGATAGAAATTATCCTCCCTTGTCTGATCAAATTTCCTTTAACTTCCTTCCTGTCTGATTCTCAGCTAACACCTTAAACTTTTTGAAATTCTCAAACACATCAGATTTTTCTCTCAGAAAGGAAACCCACGTAAGTGTGGAGAAGTCATCAATGACTAGCAGAAAGTAACGTTCTCCTCCAGTTCCTTCCTTTCGTGATGGTCCACACAGATCCATATGAACAATTTGAAGTGTTTTCTCTGAAGATGTGAAACTCTTCGATTTGAATTGAGCACGAGTCAGCTTCCCCATTTGACGGGATTCACATACAAAGTTATTAGTCTTAGATATTCTTGGAAAGTCTTTCACATCGCCTTCATTATTCAGTTTGACAATATGATCAAAATTCAAGTGTCCAATCCTTCTGTGCCATAACCAAATTTCATCAAGTTTTCTTAAATGAGATTTCTCCTTATCTTCCTTCAGAACATATACATTGTTTTTAGTTCTAACCCCTTTTGCAATCATCTCTCATGTGTTTACAATCTTTATTTTACAATTCTTGGAAGTAAAAGTGACTTCACATCCTTTGTCACATATCTGACTGACACTAAGAAGATTATGATTTAAACCATCAACAAATAATACATCTTGAGCTTTGATTCTTCCATTACTTAATCTTACTAGACATTTACTTATGATCTTTTTTGGAGCATCATTTCCAAAGGTCACACTCCCTGATTTATTTTCTTTGAGTAATAGGAAATTACTTTTGTCACCTGTCATATGACTAGAGCATCCATTGTCAATATACCAAGTTTCTTTTTCTTTTTTAGCTAAAACACTAATCCACACTTGTTATCTTCATTCTTTTTCCAAACCTTAACGTTTTCATCTCTATGTTTTGAATCTGGCTTATAGGTTTTTAAGCGACAGTCTACATCTTTATGTCCATAATTATGGCAGATGTAACATTTTGGTTCATTGAATAAAGGATCATAACAATTGTTATGTGTAATCTGCGTCCTTTTCCCATCCATCACATGATTTGCAGTCCCTGGTTGTTTGTTACTTGGTTGTCTCATTCTTTGTTGTGGAAAATATTTATTCGTTGGATATCTTGATTACTCATGTCTAAATATTAAAGAACAATTTACAACTTTTTGGCCAAAGTTAGAGTAGTAAAAACAATATCCATAGAAAACAATCTTTGTACCTAGAAAATGGTTGTCTTCTTTGAGCAGGTCGATTTCTTCCATGCTGATGGTTTCCTTGAGAAAGGGGTGTATTATTTATTTGTTCTACAAATTCAATTATGGTATCATTTCCTTCACTCCTCCTTGGCGGTTGATTCTCTTCCTTTGTTTCTGCAGGTTTGTTGTTGCCAATGGTTGTAGATTTGACAAACTTGGTGGATTCTTTGTTGCTTGGCTGACCACTACTTGATCCCTCTTCATAACCCAAACCAATTTTCAAATTTTAATTTCTTTGTTGATTCAGAATGGAGGCTAATCCTTCTAAGGATTTAATACTTGTCAGATTCTGATGATATAAGGCTTGAAATTTCTCTAGATCTTTTCTGACAGTCACTACTTCAGCTTCCAATTTTTCACCTTTTGTTTCAGCTTCCTTTAATTGTTGTTTGAGGATGTCTTCAATATTCTTAGATTCTTCTAACTTAATCTTCAACAAATTAATTTCTTCATATGGTTAATTGCATGTTTTCTCATACCTGAGTAGTAACTGTTTTTCTTTTCTTTTCTTTTATCTGAGTCTATCAATCTCTTCCATGGCACTGAAAGTTCTCCTTCAATATATACTACTGCTTCACAATCAATGAACTCACTTCCTATATCTTTAGTGTTTATATAATCTAAATATATTAGCATGATATCATTTATTTTATCTTCAATTAAAGATTCATTGTTTTCATCATCCGAGGGATCATCATCATTGTTTACACAAAGGATTTTATTCTTAAAATTATTCTCTTTATAGACCTTCTTTTGTTTGTGATTCTCTTCATCGTCGTATGTCTGATCCTTTATTTTGTGAGGACACTTACATGAAAAATTACCTATCTTATCACAATTGAAACATTTGAAGGGTAGTTTACCTTTGTATTTGCATGATCCTTTCTTCAGTCTTCTCACAAAATTTTCTTCAATCTCATCTATATTGGAGTCTGTGTTTTTCTCTACTTTAAAAGATGCATCCCTTGTAGTGGATTTACCTTTGGTGGTTCTCATTTCATAAGAAGATAGGGTTCCAAGAAGTTGATCTAGTGTCAACGTTTTGAGATCAGTTATTTCCTCTATAGAAGATACCTTTGAGTTAAATCTATCAGGAAGAGAGCTTAATATTTTATGGACTAGAAAAGATTCATCTATCATTTCACCTAGGCCTTTCATAGTGTTGACAAGTTCTTCTATATGTAAGAAGTACTTATTGATAGTTTTGTTTTCATCCATATTTAACTGCTCAAATTTCAGTCTGTGAGTCTAAATTTTTGCGTCTTTCACCTTTTCATTACCTTCAAAACTACTTATCCGCTTGTCCCACTTAAAGTTTGTTGAATCAAGGTGCATGAATTTGACAACTCAACTTCAGCAAGTCCACTAAGGATGACATTCATTTCTTTTTAATTAAATCTAAAATACAACTTATCATCTTTTGATGCCAAGAATACAGGCTTCACATATCCCGTTTCAACGACATCCCAAACATCAGCACCCAAAGACATTAAATGTGTTCTCATTCTTATTTTCTAGAAGGAAATGTTCATTCCATGAAACAATGGGGGTCTATTAGTTGAACTTCCATCATGACTAGTCATGTTCAAGATTATGGATCTACCTTAGATCAAAGGCACCAACTCTAATACCAATTGTTGGAAATAGAACTGAGAGGGTGGGTGAATCAATTATATATATAAGCTTGAAACTTTTCCTATATTTTTTATTATTTCTAGATTATTATTTAATGTGTTGTTGATAACTTAACATGTATAGATATACAATGATCAATCACACAGAGACACTAATTTTCTTGAGGAAACCCATAAAGGGTGAACACCTCTTCTTCTTAGGATGCCAATCAAGCTCCAAATTTCATGTAAATCACAGTCTTTGAGCTCTAACTCAAATATGAGGCTACAACCTCTGATAGCAAGCTACAACTTGCAGAGAGCACCAAATCTTAGATTTCTCTAGAACCAACTAGATGGAAGCACCAACTCCCGGGTTTCTCTAGCAACCACTAGATGGAAGCACCAACTCCCTGAATATATTCTAGCACCAACTAGAATTTAGAGGATTGCAATCCTCCCTAGCACCATCCTACCACCCTGAATGAATCTTACAAAAATTTACTTACTTGCTATGTCTCTGATATAGTATGTTACAACTCCAAGTATCCTCTGCCTTCTTTAGATTCTATACTATGTTTTTCTTCTTCATCGTTCAGCTTCTATGCTCTTCTCTTTTTCCTCCCGCGCTTAACACCACATGTTGTTTAACTTCTCTTCTTCATTTTATGCTATCTGTTGCCTCTACATCATATTCACTTCAAATTATGCACCACGTCTCGTCCTACCCACATGCATCACACTCTGAGAGACACACTGTCTCTTCTCTATTCTGCATGTATTTCACATGTTGAGTCATATGCCTGATCATCATGCGAACTCTTGATCTTCTCTGGCCATTATTCAAGGTTCTTTGGCTTCTCTGGCAGTTATCTTAAGAATATTTTACTTGTCTGTCAGTCAAAATTATTTTTCTTCTTTAGCAGTTTCAGCCATTCATTTTTTGGCTCCTTTGGCTTCTAAGTCCCTTCCTTCATGTGTCATCTGGCGGTGACCATACACCTATTCAAAAGGCGCTTCACATTCTTTTTATATCAAGCACTAGCTCCCTATTTTCTGATCTGGCCTTGGGTGATTAACTTCACATGACCACGTGATTGCGTGCGTGAGATTGCTTCTCGTTATCCCCTTGTCGCATATGACCTCAATATACATCCTTCCGTAAGTGAACAATTGTGGGCACGCCCAACTTTGGTTTGGGATAAACTGCTTTTCTCCCTGCAATCTACCTCTAGCTGCCATGTACCCCTTCTCTGATACCATGGTTTCAATTGAAGCCCGCCCTAAGAAAATCAACTTTTGAGCAATTTTTGATCCCACAATCAAGCGTGATCATCAATCTAGAGGTCTCTAACAGATTCCATCAATCAACGGCTTCAATCTATTTTCTTTTCCTGCCTTCTTTCCTCTGTCCACGCATGATCCTTAGTCTCAATGACCAAGTGACATGTGGCCCTACAAACCAACGGACGAGATCGATTTCACCTTTTGGTCTTTGGGAGTCTCGTTTCTCAAACTCTGCTTGCTCCCAAATAATTTCACCTAGATTCCACGATCTAACGATGCGTGGTCTTCTCGAATCAATGGTCACAATTCCTTCAGGTATTCGGGGTTTGAAAATCTCAACTTTCCAACCTTTCAACCTTCCTTTGATTTTTCTCGAAGCTGACAATCCACTGACAGGTGTCCCTTTTGGATCAACGGTCACGATCCTTTCGTGTATTCAAGTTTTGGAAATATCAACTTTCCAACCTTTCAACCTTCCTTTTCTTTTTCCTGGAGCTGACAATCCACTGACGCATGTCCCTTTCGGATCAACGGTCATGATCATTTCGCGTCTCTGAACTTCAGGATTCTCAAGTCTCAACTGGAAATCCTTGAAGTGAGATTTCTTTGAAATTTCAGATCAACTGACATGTACTCCCCTTGATGATCAACGACCGATATTTTTCTTCGACAATTTTCACGTTCTCCCCATCCACAAACAACCAAAATTTTGGATCTCATGCCACCTGTCCTCCTCAACGATGGACGGCCCCAAACCACTTCGGGACTTCAAAAATTTGGGCAAGTGCTGGTGGTAAATATCCCAAAGTAAAACCCTCGGAGTGACGCCACTTACTTACGTCACTTGATGACGTGTCATGAGCCTAGTAACTACCACATGTCACTCGGATTTGTGATTTGCACGTACCTGAAATGTCGAATCAACTTGACACTTATCATTGTATGATTGCGCCACGTTTCCTTGCTGACGTATTCTTGATGACATGGATCCTCATTTACTTTGGGACTTCAAGTATTTCGACTTTTCAAGTCTCCAATTCTTATGAAGTGAGAATCCCCGAACATTAATCTCCTTACAACTTTTAGACACGAACTAAATGTTGTTCTTCAATCATGTTCTTAGATTGATGGCTTGATCTTTCTGCAATTCTTATTTTCTATCTTATCATGTCCTTCCACTTTAAAATGATCTGACGTCTGACGTTTACTCCGTCTCTCCATTTCTCTGGACTTCAGGGATTTCGGATCTCAAACTAAAACTCTCGAAGTGATTTCTCCATAGCGTAACCTCCTCACATATTTAGACCTGAAACAAATGTTGTTCATTGATCAAGATCTTAGATCAATGACTCTTTCTTATCCTATCCTTCCACTTAAATCAATCCGATGGCTGACGAAAATTTGGATGAATTAATTCTCAATCGTTTTCCCCCCCTTATCCTATCCTTCCATTAATTCAATCCAACGATTGTTGTTCCTTTGGATCGTTGATCCAACAGCCATTGTCTCTCTTCCTCCTAAGTTTATGATATCTTGGACTTATAATATTTTCTAAGTGTTTAAGAGTCTGAAAATATTCTCCACCTGCAAGTTTGTTTCTTGGACCTCATCTGCACTTCTCGAAACCTCTATCTCTTTTGAGCTTTCTCATATTTTGTTCTCTCGAGGTTTGGTTCATTGCTATTATTTCCATCAATGACAAGCACATTATTCATGTAAACATGCCAATAAATCATACTTCTGATGATAGCTAGAGTAGTTGGTTTCATGGCACCACACTTAGCCTCACACCCACATATGTACTATTGGGTAGACTAATTGCGACCAACAATATTTGACTGGTGTATATGAATTTTGGAAAACATGGAGACCCATTTGATAGAGTGAAAAATGGGGTGACAAAAGAACTTTCAATACAAAAGCATACTATGTACATTCTTTCTAGAGTTATTTCTAGCGATGCATCCATGCATCTCACTCACCCCACCTAGATATAGGATCCCAGGATAGTCCAATGGGTAGATATGATGCATAGATTTGGGGGCGGGATGTGAATAGTAGATTTGATGAGGACTTTTTCAAATGGTGCTCCCACCATATTATTTCCATACATGACTATCCATATGCCGGATTGAACAACTAGCGTGATCTAGAGATAGTGTTGGCCTCAAATATTTCCTGGTGTGACATTAGTAAGTGAAATATTTTTAAAATTTCAAATTATTTAATTTTTATAGATTTTTTAGATGATAAAAGAAAGAAAGAGGTAAACAAATATTTCTAGTGTGGAATATGATTAACAAAACTCTATGATGACATATATATTGGACCAGTACAACCAAATGGATATTGGAGGCATTGGTGTTGGGGTATATTTGAGGAACAACCTGGAGGAGAGGTCGAAAGTGGTAAGTTCCTGAATAAACATGAAATATAATATCAGAAATAACTCCAATAAATCACACAAAATACTCAACACAAGAAGTAGATAAAACCCTTGAGGTAGGGTAACACCATATATTATTCCTTATGTAAGGAAGGCACTCCTCAAGAAATCCTTGCTTGCTACAATAACAATATGCTTCACTATGCTCATTACATCGCTAACACTTCTTTATATAGCATTCTCTATCTCCTAGGAACATTCTAGAGAAGGAATATTCTAGTAGATGGGACCTTCTAGTAAACCTTCTCACCTTTATTTTGTTCACACTATTACGTGGGCCTTATTTACTAGAATTGGCCTCCATATATAATAATACATAACCACATTCCCATTGGGTACCTCCCTAGGTACCCCATATTAACTCCCTTAGTATACTACATTCCATCCCCCTTCACATGTTTCATCCTCGAAACATGGGAAGAAACCATACAACATGATCAAATAAGCAATGTATCCAACCGGTACCAAGTACGACTATCCATCCATCCTAATGGAAGTTGATCATGGTGTCCAACTACTTCCTTTCCATCCTAATATTGATCCTTATCATTCTTGTGGTGCCATGAGCTTGTTTCTCTACCCCGACATCATCTTGTAGTGTTGGTAGTCCTCCATGTGCCTCTTGACTAGTTTCCTTTATGGTGCCATGCTAGTTCATAAGTGTGTTGATGCTCATTCCGCTACCTTGATGAATTTTTTTTCTCTATATGGTGTAGATGGAGATATTCAAAAACTATAGGAATCAATTATTTTTTCTTCAACTTTTCAACATAGTGTTCCTTTGAGTCAATGATCTCCTTGGATTCTTTATTTTGTCCTTCCTATGGCTTTTCTTCATATCCTTATGTAGACTCTGCCTCTCATTCAACTTTGGACTCTGCAATAACTTCTTTTATTTCCCCCATGGACCCATCTTTCTTACTAGGAGACAGATCCTGCAATTTTTTTTTTGTTGTTGTACCAAAGCTTTAGAGACTTCTTTTGCACATTAATATTAATTGTACCAACTTAGTCCATCCAAGGATATCCCAAAACAATATCCATTTCATACATATATATAGCATAAAAATATGAATACAAAACAAATTTATCCATGGTAATCTTCAAATCTTTAAAGACTAGAATATTGTTACCCTCAACCCGTGTGCTTTGAATATTGTTTACAGGTACTTGCAACCTTTTAGCCAGATTCACATTGATAAAATTATGCTGCAACTAGGGTTAATAGAAACAATAACCTTTTCTTGTTGAATACATCCAAGAACATGTAAGATAGATTTTCTACATGAAAAGAAACCCTTGAGGGTCTCTTTTTTTTAATCCTAGCATGAGATCATTTGCCTAAAAGTAATTTTTCAAGTGCTTCCTCAGAAATTGCCATCCACTAAAAATAGTCAAATGATTTCCACCATATATGATAATCTTCTTGGAAATCACAGTGTATACAAAATTTCCACTTCTCTTTCCATGCCAACTTGAGGGACTTTATATATTATTCAATACTAGAACCATCTTATTTTCCATTAAAATACATCTTTCTTGGAATAGATATTCAACCATAAACTAGGGTTTAAAAATAATGTATTGTGCAAATCGCGTGGCTTTTTCCAGAAAAACCGTGAAAATTTGTAGAATTTAAAATGATGATAACTTACATTCCCAAACACCATTTTAGATGATTTAGTTTTTGAAATTGGGTATTTTTCTGAGAGGAATTAAAATATCCAATTTGTTTATGCAAATTCTATGCATAAATTTTCATAATTGAGTATGAAGTGTGTTGCCCCCTTTTTCCCCTAGAAAAATCTACAAAAAGAACCAAACTTTTCTTCCTTTCTTTGGCTGAGAAAAGTGATATGATACCAATTGTTATGTTCTCGAATAAACCTGAGATATAATCTTAGAAATAACTCCAATAAATTAAACAAAATACTCAACATAAGAGATAGATAAAACCCTCAAGAAATCCTTGCTTGCTACGATAAAAATATACTTCACTATGCTCATTACATTGCTAATACTTCTTTATATATCATTCTCTATCGCCTAGGAACATTCTAGAGAAGGAATATTCTAGTAGGTGGAACCTCATAGTAAACCTTCTCACCTTTATTGTGTTCACACTATTAAATGGGCCTTATTTACTATAATTGGCCTCAATACATAATAATACATAACCACATTCCCATTGGATACCTCTCTAGGTATCCCATATTACCTCCCTAGGTATACTACATAAAGGGTGTTACATATAGTGTAGAGGAAATTGGAGGGGTTGACCCACTGGATTCCAATGGCACATATAGGATACCTTTCGAAGCACATCCATAGATAGGCATTTGGAGTACCATGGGCCTAGATATGAATCTTCAGACAAGTGGAAAATTCCATAATGTTCTATCAAGACACCCATGATTATTTAGGTGTTAAGGACTATATGTATCTATTTATAGTATTGGTTGTATACATATTATCAGGGGCTAGGAAGCCTAATTTTTTATACCCTATTCCTTATAATATTGACTATATATGTATTATCATCGGCTAGGAATCCCAATTTTGTATACCCTATTTCACATTTTATACTTGATGACACTTATTATTATATACAGACTCTGTGAATTTACTTATATTCACAATGATTTCATTCTTTCTTTCCATTATATGTACATGCATGCTTTGATTGTTTGTTAATGAAAGAGATGCAATTATAATACATAGTTATCCAATGCATTGGATAAATAAATATAACTTCTTGTAATATGAATGTAAGTAATTAACTCAAAATATAATTCAAGAAGCCGCACCTGCAAGAACTTCCAGCGAAGTGTTGGATCACAAACCCTGTACTCATGATTTAATTGTGTCACTGCTAGTTTTGAATCCATGTGAACTACTAGAATTTGATTTCCATATTAAATGGATTCTTAGAGAAATTATATTATGGGACTATACTTGGAATTTTTTTTTATTGTTTGTCCAAGGAAAGAACCTCCTAAAGTCACAATCTAACCTATGAGAGAATAGATAAACCAAGTGACAGAAGCGAGGTTCGATGTGTGCCAACTAGAACCATCCAAAAATCCCATGGATATAGGTTCCTTTGATGCCATCTATCAACCAAGAAAAAATAATGATAAGAAAATCTCTAAGAAAAAGAAAAAGCAAAATGTAACTAAAGATAAAGCTAATAAAAACACAACTACAAAAGGGGAACACCTAAGCATTGGTACCTAAGCATAACACCTCCTGAGTTAGAGCCTGTCGTGAGGCTCATTGAGAAATTTTCCATCATAATATTCAATGTCATAATGTCCCTTACAAAGTACATGCCTCACGATGTAACGACCATGCTACATGGGGTTACATTTTCCTACCCCCAAGGAATATTTTTTTCTGGTCACAAACCAAAACCAAGTTATCTCTTTCGAAGAAGAATCAAGGGAAGATATATTTATCAAATTGATACTTAACATGCTTTTTGTGTGCCTTATTCACTATAGTTTCCTGTCTGCATTGCTCATTGAGCTACTGAAGTTGAATGAGATGTTCTTCCAAGGAAAAAGTGTCAAGCATGAGCTCAATTTATATTTTGAGTGAAGTGGTTTCACATTCAATCAAGAGAACCACTTCCACTTAGTGAAAAAGTTGGAATTGCATTAACTTGGTATTATTCTTCACAAGAATTGTGCAGGCCCAAAGTGTCATAAAAATCATTAGATTCCATTTGGACTTACTCGCATTAATGGTTCACTAGAGGATGGCCTTCAAGGACCTATTGACTACCTCAACTTGACCATTTTCCTATGGGTAATAGGGGGATGATTTTTCCTGATGGAACCCCACCTTAGCTATTAATTCAATCATCATTTTATTTTGAAAGTGATTACCATGGTCAATGAAAATATCGCTAGGCACACCAAAAAAATCTATCACCTTATTTAAAATGAAGAGTGTTGCCATCTCACCGTCATTTGAGAACATTTCCATAGCCTTGGCTCACTTGGTAAAGTATTCGACGACCACAATGATGTACTTATTCCCTCTAGTCTAAACCAAGTGTCTGGCCATGAAATCAACCCCCCACTTAGTGAAAGGACCAACAATGATGATATGAAAAAGTTGAGTAGGTTGTGCGTGCATCTTCCTCATGAAAATTTGGCAAGGATGGAAGTTTGTGATAGCTCTTTTCAATATTTAAATATTGATGGCCAAAAATATCCAGTGCACAATATATTTTGGGATGTTGCTCACTCAGATAGGTGACCAGCACAAGATCCACTATGATAGTCATTGAGAACCGTTTATGCTTCATCATGAGTTAATCAATGATAAAAAACTTGGTCCACCCCTTGATGATATAGACTTTTTCCGCTGATAAGGTAACTTTTTGCATGATGGAGAACATGATTGTGCTTATCATGATACAATTTAAGAGGGAAAATTTGGGTCTGGATATATATAAGTATGTCCCCATACCAAGGGTCGATTGAAGAGATGAGGAATAAATTCTTGTTAGGGATTGAGTCAACTTTAACTTCATCCTCACTAGTATTAGGAAACTTGGATAATGTAAATTCAAGATAGAACTCTTGTAGATTCACAATCCATTTGTTGTAATTTCCTCCAATAAATCGTCTGGTCAAGACAAATTGGAAATGATTCACATCTACGATCACAAGGATTTTCCAAAGAAGAATGTAATGTCGTAATTGTTGAAATATTGTAACTTCGAAGAATATTATACCTGAGAGAGATTTGAATAATATTATTATATTATATTTAATTAGGCTCTATTGTTCCTTAGTAAAAGTCATCCCTATTGTGCCTTGATAGTTAATTGTAAATTAAGAGGGTAAAGTGATAGGTTGGCCCAGACCTAATTATGGGCTGGCCAGTTCACTATTTATAAGAGAGGCCAGTGCCTCATTTGGACACTCATCACACTAGCTTTGCAACTATGAAGAAGTGTGCAAGTCTTGGAGGAGTAGCTGTTGCAACTAGGGGTGACGTCAAGGAGGGATCTTGGTCTATGTCTTGGTATTTCTTGGTTAAGTGGTGTGATAATATTCCTAGTGAAGAAGTAGAGAAGGATATTTTGTTTGATCTTTAATCTATCTATATTGAGGAATTTTTTGTTGGGTTTTCTCCCCCATGAGGGTTTCCCAGGATAATCTGTGTGTCTCTATTGTTGTTGTGATTGCCTCTCTTTCAATGATCTTATTTATACAACTAATGTGCTAAACGATTGTAATAATAAAGAAGAACTGTAATTCCTAGTTGTATAAGTAAAAATTCAACATGGTATCATAGTAGGCATGAAAGAGACCAACTCATAGTTTATAAAGAAGTGACTAGCCTTAGTGCACCCTCTCCAAAATTCATTTTTCAGTGTTGCAGCTACTGCAAAATTAGGGTTTCTGCACAAACCCTAAAAGTGATGTTTTTACCTTTGTTGGAGGACATTGGTGAAACTAAGATCACCTATGAGCTCGACCTAGGAGGGAGCATCTAGTCCCTGGATCAGAATTCCAAAATTTGAAGTTTGATAAATTAATTTTCTTATAAAACCCTAAGTTGCAGTACCAGTTGTAGTACCAGTTCAAGTTGCAGTTGCAGTACCAGTTGCAGTTGTAGTTGCAGTATCAATTGCAGTATCAGTTGCAGTGCCAACACTAGTTGCAGTACCAATTACAATGAATTTTTTTGTGAAGTGTTGGGACTGCTTTTTATTTTCCTACTGATCCTTACCCTAGAAAATCTCTAGCTACCTTTAAATTATAAGTTACAACACCTTTGAAGTTTTAAAGGTTTTTTATTTATTGTCGTTGCTACCAAATGGTGCGACTACCTGCCGATATTGTCAGAGGTGTGTACTTACATATGTTTAAACCGTATCATTATTTTTAAAGGGTATTTGCAGGAGAAAGGATCTTTTTGTCTAAACAACAATCGTAGATCCAAAGGTATCTCAGATCCAACACATTCAGAAGAACTATGCACCCCAGGTTTGATTACTTTGATATGCCTCTAATTGTTATGGAATTATTGTAATATTATGAATATCTAGGTTTCATTTTGATCTGTTGAAGATATCATACTAATCATTGATCAAAATTAAAGTCAAAGAATTAGATTGATTAAATTTCATATTATAGAGTTTATTCTCTAACTCAAATTTATATCAAGATAGCATATTGTCTTAGTATAATGTACATTATTAATAAAGTACATGTCATATTGACTGAAGGAGACTCAAAAGAAAAACAAAACACACTCATTCTTGAGGACAAGACTCCAGGTTCCAGGTTTGATTGATTAAATTGATAAGATTCAAATTTACACATCAATTTTGATAACTGCTAAACACTATAGTTTTGATAGAAATCTTTGAAAAGTTTTATTATTGAATACTTGGTAGCATGTGAGCACTATTGAGATAAATTATTAATGTAATCATTTAATAGATATGACTAACATCTCCTCCAGGAGAAACTTCTTGTTTTGTTTCTAAGTTACCATGGAGAAATGATTAATCACAACAATAGAAGAGTGTTTATCTCATTCCTTATTATTCTATTTCTTACTTTTTACCCTTGTTTCACGTAGATCATAAGTGATATCTCTAAAGGAGCTACTATGATGATTGTTCTTGCTATTGTTTTATTATTATTATAAAGAGTATTATTCTTGTTTGTTGTTTCTCCCTTTTTTTTCTTGTTTTGGGTAGGTCACAAGTGATAACCCTGAGGAATCTATAGTAATGATTGTAGGAGGCAACATATTAGATGAGACATGGAGAACACTATCCAAGTTGTAGACATGACTGTATGCTCCATTCATATTAGATAAATCACTCGCAAGAAGATGGTTACAATGAGGCTCTGAAGGCCTTTTTACAATAAACAAGAATGTCAAAAAACATAGACATCCAAAAACCTAACCCTAGGAGATGAAGCGCCAAAAGTCATGTGGGCCCTGTTTGGGTAAGTTAGTACATCAACTTCTCGGGGTCGTAACTTTTTCATACGATCTCCATTTGAGGTGCTCAATACCTTGTTAGAAATATCTATCTTAGGACTACAACTTTTTTGTGAGAAACATCGAAGGAATTTCCATTTTTCTCCCCATTTTCCTAAAAAAAGTCATTTAGGACCTCAAAATGGCTCGAGAAATTTCATGACCCGAAAAACTACTAAAAATAGTAAATTACCAAAATTGCCAGAAAGTTGTTTTGAGACAGTTGGAAAAGGTCGGTGGCCACCAATATCCACCTAGATCAATCCTCCCTCCTTAGGAATAAATGGTCTCCATTGCGTTGAGTTCCCCCATCAGATGAGGAAATGTCTGTTGAATTTGGCCCCGGGTGAGCCACTTGCCTTGGTGCAAGAGATGCCATGCTTTGATGAATCGATAAAGATTTATCCTTTGTTTTCAAGTTCCCTTGATCTGTGTGTCCATAATATGATCACTGGATTCTTGTTGCATGAAGTCAGGATTGAGATCTATTGGTGTCAGTTGTTCTGCTACTTCTGAGGTGTTCAATAATGGTGGGAAAGAAGGGTGAAGGAGATCCACTCTGAACACTAGGTGTAGGCCAAGGAAAGGAGGAATGTTGAAGTCAAAATAATTATCCCCCACAGCCTTCATGATGGTTTATGACCCATAACGGAGTAGGAAAAGATTTCGATGGGATCCTGTAAGGCGTTCTTTCTGCAAGTGAATCCAAACTTTGTCTCCCACCTGAAACTTATGTGGCACCCGATGTTTATCATGGTGCTTCTTGTACTTGTCACTGGACTTCTATAGGATATCCTGAACCTATTGGTGGATGTGATGGATATTCTCAATGAACTGGGTGGCTTTTTCATCTTCAGTTGGAGTAGGAGATGAGTCAGTCGAGGTGACCGTAAGGAAATGAGCAACATCTATGGGACCCAATGGTTGGAATCCCAACCCCACTTGAAAGGGGTTGTGGCATATTGAGCTATGCAAGGCTCGTTTGTAGCTATGTTGGACATAGGGAAGGCTCTCATCCCATGTGTGAGGGTTCTTGGAATTATACATGCGAAGGATATGCACAATCATTCGATTTACGACCTCGGTTTGGCCATCTGTCTGGGGGTGGAAGGCTATGGATTTGGTGAGCTTGGTGCCCACCAGTCACCAGAGGCTCAACTAGAATGTGCTGAGAAATTGACTCTCCTTATCTGAGACAATGGTTTGTGGGATTCCAAAATGTACCCAGAATCGTTCAAAGAAGATCTTGGCAGTGGCCTCTACTATGATGTTATTCTTGCAGGTAACTAGAATTGCCATATTAGAAAAGCGATCAACAATAAAAAAACACAGTCATTTCCCTTCTTGGTGGATCGGAGGCCTGACATGTATATCATTGAGATGGATTCCCATGGCTTGTGAGGAGTAGGAAGAGGGGTGTACAAGCCCTGTTTCTTAGTGGTCGGTTTGGAAATAGCACAGACAATACAGGACCTGATATGCTTGTTGACCTCCTGTCAAAGTTTCATCCAGTAGAAATGTTTCTGTAGCATCGCCATTGTATTTTTGATGTTGATGTGTCCTGCCACCCAACTGTAATGGGATTCCCAGATCATCTTTTCTCCCTCGCTTGACGAAACACGGATATGTCCCAGAAGACACAACAACCCATCCTAAATATGGAAATTATCGACAACTGCATTTTCACCCAACATTTGGTAGGTGGTGGAGAAGTCCAGGTCTATCTCATAGAGTTGGGGCCATACAGAGGTGTCATGAACTCAAGAGTCTAGCACCCTAGTGAGTGTCGTGACTGGCGGTCTGCTGAGGAAATCATTGACGCAATTGGTGCTTCTTGTTTTATACTTGATGTATAGGTGGAACTGTTGCAAGTGTGTGGACCACTTTTGATGGCATTCATTCTATAATTTTCCTTGTGTCTACATGAATTCCAGTGGCTTATGATCAGTGTGGATGACTGTCTCCTTCCCCAGAATGTAATATCTCTACTGGCGAAAGGCTTGCACAATGGGGTACATTTCTTTGTCGTAAGTAGGTTACTTACAAACAACATCTAATAGTGTCTCACTATGATATGCCATGGGGTGGCTGTGCTGAGTGAGAACGACGCCCACAACATAGTCTAAATCATCTGTCTCAATCTCAAAGGGTTGTTGTAGGTATGGTAGTGAAAGTAATGGGGTTGAGCACAAGCGATGCTTAAAATCATCGAACACTTGTTGTTGGAACCAACCCCGCACAAATTTCACCTTACCACTACCCATGGTTATTTGGTTGAGGTCCCATGCAATATGGGAGAATCCCAACATGAACCTATGGTAGAAATTGGCAAGGCCCAAGAAGCTCCGAAGCTCAGTGAGTGTGGTTGGGGCAAGAAATTCATGAATGACATGGATCTTGGCTAGATCCACATGCACGCCATGTTGATCAATGATGTAGCCTAGGTAATGGATCATGTCCATGCTGAAGGAGTATTTTTCCAAGTTGGAATATATCTTGTGCTTGGTAGAGAACAAGGAAATAACACTAGGTGGGACTACCTTGGGTATCTTGTACAATTTCCTATTCAAAGTAATAATAAAACTACGAGGCCTAGACTCATTAACAAAATGACATTTCCATAAATAAGGTTGGCCCAAAAGAATATCACAAACTTCGAGGGGAGAAACATCACACAATACCTCATCTTTGAAAGGATTGATTATGTATGACAGTTGACACTGTTGGCTAACGCGAAGATCACTTCCTTGGTAGAGTCATCCAATGGTGTAGGGTTATGGGTGTGGCATTATCGGCAAGGCCAACTGCTTGATGACCTCTTCTGAGATGAGGTTCTTTTGGCTACCTCTATCAATGATGAAGTGTAGCGGGGTGCATTTTACCCACATCTGTGAATGGAAGAGGCTCTCTCCTTCTTCTGGTTCATTTGGTTCACCAGGCTGGAGATCGGTGGTAGCAACGGTGGCAGTGGGTTCCGTGTTAATGATCTGTCTTCCCATTTCTAGTTCCAACTCAGAGTTAGAACCTGGATTTGATTCATAGGCTTTCACTTCGGCCACCTGCGACTGCTTTGAGAGACAATCAGTAGTGTTATGCCAAGGGCTCTTATGGAAGTCGCACCGCTTCTCGGTATATTTCTTCATCTTTCCCGCATCCTTATTTGATTGTGTCTTGGACTGGCTTTCCTGATACTATCCATAGTTGATTTGTCCTTTTTTCTATGGTTTGGGGCCTCCCTTTCCTGGATTTTTTTGTGAGGGGTTCCCAGGCCAAATTTTCATGTCTTTTGTTTGAGCTTCTGCTCGATTTTGATGGCATATCGGTAGTCCATGCCCAAGGATGAGATGTCCAGAAATTCCATTTCAGTATGGATGTATCTATGCAGAGAACTGTGATACTTGAGCACCAAATATTGCTCTAAATCTTTGATACCCAGCTTGGTTCGCAAGGTATGGAAAATATTTGTGAAATATGGCACTACTTGGTCTCTTTCTTGCCGCACTGTGGTCCATTTGGTATACAAGTCATGATAACTTCTGACATGGTAGTATTGTTCCTTAATAGAATCCCTGAAGGATTTCTAGGTGGTTGTGACTATAAATAATGAGGGCTCCTTTGTTTCCTTTTTCTCATAGAAATTTTCCCACCAATCTTTGACATGGGGAACGGCTTTAAGGAGCGCAAAAGTAATATTTTATCTATTCAAAAAGTTATGGATAGAAAAATACACTTCTAGTATATTCAACCACTTGTCTATAGCATATGCGTCTATCTTACCTTCAAATATAGGAATATCGAAGTTTATTTGTACCTTGAAGGGGGCGACGCCTCCGCTCAAAGAAGATGTGTCTCCTGTTGGTAGTCACCGAAGGATTTGCGTGAAACTATACATCATCTCATTCCTCTGTTGCATGAGGGATTCCTCAAGAAAAATTTTGCAAGGATATCCTATCCCGTCGTCTTTCTTTTCTCCTACCATGAGAGGTCGCTTGGGCATGCGAGATATTTTTTCCTCAAGAGAAACAAGATCGAGACCCAACTCTTTGTACTTCGACCTCGTTGGGGACATGCATTAATATGACAAGGAGAAGACCGCTTTGATACCACTGATATGTATTTTATGAGCATAACAAAATGACTACAGATTATTAATAGGTTCTTAACACAAAATAATAGAGATACAATAAAACTGGTTTTCTATTCAATAAGAAAATAAGTTGAAACTGTAAAATATAGTGAAAAACAAGCTTGTTGGAATGGTGTCGACTTATCTCTGAGAAGAGATGTGACGAATGCACTCATTCGCAAGAAGATGGCTGCAATGAGGCTCTGAAGTCCTTTTTACAATAAATAGGAATGTAAAAAACCCTAAACCCTAAACCCAAAAACCTATCCCTAGGAGATGAAGCGCCAAAAGTCATGTGGGCCCCGTTTGGGTAAGTCAGTACATCAACTTCCCGGGGTCATAACTTTTGCATACGATCTTCGTTTGATGCAATCAATACCTCGTTAAAAATATCTATCTGAGGAATACAACTTTTTCGTGAGAAACATCGAAGGAAATACCATGTTGCTCCCCATTTTCCCAAAAAACATCGTTTACGACCTCAAAATGGCTCCGGAAGTTTTAGGACCCGAAAAACTGCTAAAAATAGTAAATTACCAAAATTACCAGAAAACTGTATTGAGCCAGTTGGAAAAGGTGGGTGGCCACCGATATCCACCTGGATCAAGGAAATAATCCTAGGAAGTGAGATAGATATTTCTTTGTAGAAATCACATAGAGCTAGCGTATGATTTTTCATATTGAGTTGCAGCTAAGCAAGTGTACCGGGTTGGTACAATGTGATGTGAAAATTTGGTTTCGAAGTAAATGATAGGAAGACTCATGTGTGCAAGTTCAAACAAGATCCAAGAGCTTGGTATGTTAGAATTGATATTTTTTTTTATGAGCTTGGGATTTACCAATAGTAAAGCTGATCCAAACCTTTACTTCAATATTGAGAATGATGGACTAGTTTTATTGCCACTATATGTGGATGAATTCTTCTTGACAGATGAAGAAAATATCATCATATATTGTAAGAAGAAGTTGTTCGTTGAATTTGAAATGAGGACCTAGGCCCGATGCAATATTTCTTAGGTCCTGAAGTATGGAAAATCCCAGAAGAGATTTTCTTTAGTCAAGGAAAGTATGCTATGGAAATTTTGAATATATTCGACATGATGGACTATAGAACCATGTCCAGTCCTATGGAGATGAATTTGAAGTTATTAGATGATACTCTATACATATGATTGGTTCATTGATGTATTTGATAAATACCAGACCAAATATATGATTTTTTGTGAACACCTTGAGTCAGTATCTAGTGGAGCCTAGACATGTTCACCTTGTAGTTGCAAAGCATGTGATGAGATGCCTTAAGGGTATGTTGGAATATGGCCTCTGTTATACTGGATACTGTGACATTAGGTTGTATGGCTATATTGATTTATATTGGGATGGAATTTTTTTAGACAGAAAAATCACTTCAGTATGTTGTTTCAGTTTGGGTTCAGCCATGACTTCATGGAAAAGTAGGAAGAAATCCAGTACTTCTCTTAGTACGATAGAAGAAGAGTAAATTGTAGCATGCTTCGTCAATTGTGAATCCATATGGATTCAAAAGTTTTTGAAAGGTCTGTTCGATCTGGAGATGGGAGATACCATGATACTATGCGATAACTAGAGTTTCATAAAGATGATAGAGAACTGAGTGTTCCATGATAAGACAAAGAAAATAGAGACCTAGTATCGCTACATTTGTGACATGATGCAGAAGGGAGTTGTAAATCTCCAATATGTTGGCACAAATCAGAAGGTTGCAGATGTGCTGAATAAGTCTTTGTCTTGTGTGAAGTTTGAGTACTTCCAAGATAAGATTGGTGTAGTCTGAGAGGATCTCCCTCGAAAGGGGAAGTGATGTTGATGATACTATGGTATCCTAACCAACACTGGGTAGATTAGTTAGGATTTTATATCTTAGGATATCGAGTATCTCTGGACATATCCCAAAGGTCGAGTAATGACGATCTATCAGAGTACCTGTGCATCTATATGCCAGTTGTGGTCAATAGTGGTATCTCAGTTAGGATTTTATATCCTAGGGAATATTATGATTCCTGGGAAGATCCCGAAGTTCTGGTAATGATGGTCTGTCAGAGTACCACATGGTATCTTGCTAGGATTTTATATCTTAGAGAATCTTATGATTCTTGGGCAGATCTTGAAGGTCCGGTAAGGACGGTCAGTCTGTTAGAGTACCACAAATGTTGTTGTTGATGCACCTGCCTCATTTTGTTGCTACATATAGATTATGATGTTCCAACTTTGTGTTGTTGATGTTGTTGTTCCAGCTTCATGTTGTGGATGATGTTGATGTTACAGATTCATATTGTTGATAATGTTGTTGTTCCAGGTTCATGTTGTTGATGATGTTGATCTTATAGCTTCATGTTGTTGATGATGTTGATGTTCCATCTTAATGATGTTGATTATGATGTTATTTCAGATTTGTGTTGTTGATGTTGATGTTCCAAATTCATGTTGTTGATGATGACGATGTTACTCCAGATCCGCATTGCAGATGATCATGATGTTCAGTTTCTACTGATGTTGACGACGTGAAAAACTTTTGATGACCTATATTTATGACTGACAATGTTCCCGATGTTGATGACAATGTCCCCTACTCTTAATGTTGTATTGAGTCCAGTCATTTTTTATTGATGTTGTTAGTAGAATATCCTTCTTGTTAAGGGGGAGTGTTGAAATATTGTAGCTTCGAAAAATATTCTACCTGAGAGTGAGTTGAATAATATTATTATATTATATTTAATTAGGCCCTATTGTGTCTTAGTAAAAGTCAGCCCTATTGTTACTTGACAGTTAATTGTAAATTAATAGGGTAAAGTGATAGGTCGGCTCAAACCTAATTATAGGCTGTCCAGACCACTAATTATAAGAGAGGCCAATGCCTCATTTGGACACTCATCACATTATCTCTGCAACTAGGAAGAAGTGTGAAAGTCTTGGAGGAGCAGTTGTTGCAACTGGGGGTGACGTCAAGGAGGGATCTTGGTCTATGTCTTGGTATTTCTTGGTTAATTGGTGCACTACTCTTCCTAGTGAAGGAGTAAAGGAGAATCTTATATTTGGTTTTTGATCTATATATATTGAGGAAGTTTTTGTTGGGTTTTCTCCCTCATGAAGGTTTCCAAGTATAATCTTTGTGTCTCTATTTGTTCTGTGATTTCCTCTCTTTCAATGATTTTTATGACCCAAGGGGGGCATATATATGGATAAATGTATATGATATGACCCCAAGTGGGGGGATATATGGGCCTAAATGTACATTTAATGTGTAAATAAATATGTAATAGGGTTAGCATAGTGATAAAGGGGCCTCATGTGCAAGTGTGAATATCTATATATAAGAGATCATATATTCATTATTGACATGTGAATTGTGAAGTATGAATGGTATTTGGTTAAATGAAGGGTGTTCCCCTATTCTTTAAGGAGTTATTGTGTAACTTAACTATATTGGATTTGTGCTCCACATTGACATTTTGTACATGGTGTGTTATTGTTTTATTTTATGATATTATGAGTATTTGGATCAAAACATTTGGTATCAGAGCTTAAGGTCTTGGGGTTTCACTGCTACATCTGAGACACCTTGGAATTTTAGGTATCACTTTTTTATATGACGTTTCAGAAGGAACCCCTTGTAGGATATTTTTCAGACGAATCAAGTTACGCGGGGTTCAAATTTCATCTCATGAGGTCTTATAATTTCATAGATATAGCCTGTGTAATATAGGGTTTTGGAATCATCTGAAATTTAGTCATTGTATAATTTTTGCTATAAAATTGTTTATGTAACATTTAAGACTCGAAGTCCAGAGGATATTCATCTAAATTATCAAGCTATCTGTGATAAACAATTAAGCTTCTAGGTTTTTGTTCCTAAGATTACACTTAAGGCTCAAAGAGTAATGTCAAGGCATCATGAAATTAAGGAATGTTTTAAAAGGTGCTTTTTATTCCATTAATTATATAAGAATTAACCCTTAAATGAAATTAATAACTGAACAAGACATAGGCCATGTCTCGTCATTTGAGTCGAGTAATAAAATCAAGTGATGTGAGAGAAAATTACAAAATTGTTAAACAAAATGAGGCATCAATGACAGATGAATCTTACCTTGTTCATAGTTGAAGAAAATATAGAATGCACCCTTGAAAAAATACAAGATATAGTAATCCAAGTAGCTTGTAGGTCTTGTATTTACTAATAGCGATGATAGAGAAAAAATTGCTTGCTTATCGAATAACAGATGAAACGTGATTACAGTAGATGTTGTACTAAATTGTAACCACTCACTTATCAAGGAGTAACATAAAGAAAACTAGAGATATGTAATACAAAAGAAGAACATAACTCAAACAACACAAAATTTGGAATCTATGTCTACATTTGTATTAATACTCACAAAAGGATGAGTTTTCTTAGTTACAATACGAAAAGAAGCAACTTGTTTTAAGTCTTTGAAATATGTATTTATACAAAAAATGTTCTCAACCCTAAGAGGTTGGAATTCTCCTTATTTCTAAAAACGTAAATGTTACAATATGTGAAATTTGAAACGCTTCACTTGCATATCCCTTGTCTCTTCGACACACTAGCAAAGATGTTTCTCCTTCTTTTTCTCCAGCTAAGAAACAACTAGTCTCTAATCATGATTTGAGTACATGATATGCCCACGTCATTTTATTTGTTTCCAGACAAGCTAGTCTTCCCCTTCTCAACACATTGCACACAATTGCCTATGAACTGTACTACCAATCTGGAAGGGTCAGTTGTATCGTTCGCCTTAAAAGTATTGAACTTATTTTCTAAATGAGGCATCCTATATTCCATTCTCCTGTATTCTGAATATGTAGATTGTAGTTGCAGACTAGGACTGACAATCCATTTATGAATCTGGGTAATATCAATTTGTTTCAACTGCAAAATTTCAGCCCGAGCCTCTTCCATGTTTGTCCTGAAATTACGTTTATCTTTTGCTATGTCAACTTGCCCCAGGACCTCAGAGATATTATCTTTGTTGAGGCCTAATGAATCTTTGTCGAGTGAATGAAATGTTTCTTCACAAGATTTCTTCACTTCCTTATCTAATCGTTTACTTTTATCTATGTTAGCCTCCTTGGTCTTCAGTATTATATCATCTCTAGTTTTCTCCCAAAGAGACAAACTACAGACCATGGCTACTTCTAGTCTTGATGATGACACAACTGCCTCCTGGAAAGTAGCTCAAGCAATGATGGCCTCTCTCTCCTTTAAGAAAATGTTATTTAAGGATTGGTCTACCACCCGAAAATGGTTTTGGGAAGCTTCCACCTTATTAAAAAGGATTTGTTGTGCTAATTATAGTTTTTCGCGCACATCTAGTGCCTGAGCTTGGAAAACTTCCATATCTATAGCAGTGTTTTCAGATAGGTTTATTTTTGCATGTAGTCATTTTACCAACTCTCCTTGTTGACTGACCCATTATCTACTTTCCTGTGCATTCTTATGCATTTCATCATTATTGAATTTGAGCTGTTGAATTTCCTGTCTGTCATAGGATCTAATCTTCTCAAATATCTTATTCATCTCACTCCTGACATTCTGTTCCACAATCTTGAATTGATTTTTCAATTGGCTCACCAACAGATCCTTCTGCTTCAATTGTTCTTTTAGGTTACCAAATGAATACTGGTTTGTTGTTTCAAAAGCTCCCATTTGTCCTGCCACCTATGTAGTGAAGTCTGCTTGTCCATCAAATAACACCCCGTGTCTCTTGACAATTGCACCCTCTTTTTGGTGCGCTTCTCTTTTTACCACAACCCTCCTTTTCTTGTTGAAGAAGAAGTCAAAATGGGGCATCCCTTAAAATGAAATAGGTGTAAGATATTCTATGAATACTACTTTGGCACTCGGGTTCCCTCTACTAAACTATAAGGGTGTGATAGATTGGATGGGGCTTCCTATATCAGTGGATGGTTGTTTATTGATTGTGTCGGTAGCTTATTTTCCTGGTGTGGAAAGTGGATTTTCTTCTCCCTTTTTTATCAAGGCCTCAGTATGAGCTTTAGATTGATCACTTGGTGGATTTTTCAATGTGGTGTCTCCTTTATGAGTCAAAACCTCAAACTCCTCGAAATTTTCTTGAGCATCCTGTCCACTGGAGCTCCTTGTTTCTAAACTTTGGACCTTAATTTTCTGTGCAGGTGGAGGTGTTGGAGTTTCTCCCTGCAAGACTTTAGGAAGGAAATTTCTTTGGTTCCTTTGGAAATTATAGAATTCGACCAACTTATTTGGACTCAGAGTTTGGACTTAGCTCAAAACATCCCAATAGGATCTTGTTCCTCAAAATATATCATCCTGAGGAGAATCTTCATGCTCGTATATTTTCAAATTGTAAAGGGCCATGTGATTTCCTATGATCTTCTGAAGATCATGTTTCTTGAATTCTATATTGACAAGTTTTATTTCCTCGAGGGCTGCAACCTTTAATTTTGAATGGCCGAAATCTAACAGCGAAAACATGCCAATTTGCAAGGGAAAAGTGGGCCATACCGTTTTCTACACTGCCTTCAGTTCCTTGTTGATTCCCCCAAGAACATTCTGATGCGCTACTTCATGGCACACCAATCGATCTGGTATAAAATTTGTCAAGGCATGTGGAGGAACCTAACAACGAAAAACCCTGATATAAGAAAAATGCTCTTCAATATACCAATCCTCTATCTTCCCTATGTTGGTCACTATTTTGTCTAAGATCCTGGGAGGTGGGCACCCATACATAGGAACATGCATCAACACCACCGCATAATTGCATATTTCATAGAATAAATCTTTCGCTTTATCTTCCCATAGATTTGAATGATAAATATGTATTGGTTCAGCATTGGTCGGAGTCTAGCTCCAACCCATCAAATGAAAAGGTGTCATAAAACAAATGAATTCCATAAGGTATGCCGACATGTAAAATGGGGCAGGTCATCCTTTGGCTTTCAATGTCTAATATTCAGTGATTTCCTTGGCCAACCTTTCTGATAATATATTGGCCCAATTGAATGAAAAACCCTCTGGAACTTCGTGCATGATCGGTACCCATGATAATAGGAAGTGGGAAGAGTTTTCCCTCTCGAAAATTCTATAGAGCATCATGGCCACGTACATCATATGAGAGTCTAATGATGTAGTGGCGTATATGCCATGGGTGTCTTCTCTGAATTTCTTAGGGCATGCCCACCAATCTTTGATCAATTCAGGGTAATTCTTTAAACCTTCTGGGAACTCTTCTTTATCGAATGCCTTTAAGAAAGTGGTATTATAATTATGTTTGAATGTTGGGGACAATTTGTACATAACCTGTATATGTTCTGGGCGGAAATATCCAACAACAAATTTATGTGAATTGTATATGGTCCTGGTCATGATGTCAACGTTCTCTAGGGCTCGACCTATCATGTTGTTATATGGCATGAGCCTCGACGGCGTGGCTATCTTATGAAGATCTGATTGAGCTATGTATTTGAGATTCATTGCTTGAGTTTTGATCCCCTCATTATCTGACTCTTCTAGACAACTGTCCAGTTCATATTGTATCATATCACATACTTGCGTCCAGGTTTTTATGGTCTCCACAACTCTCGACAATGTGTCCGAGAGGACATATGTGTTTTGGCTCGAGCTCTCACCCGTCCCTTGAACCATTTTTCACAGATCCATGATAGTAGTAAACTAAACATTGTGTTACCTGTCACAGAAAATGCACAAAACTTATTATGTTGCTAATCTTGCTCTGTCAAAAACGCGAATGGAATTCATAATGAAATATCTTCTTCACCTTAAGTGCATCAATTTGCATATATGTTCACTGACAATGTGTTTACTTCCCTTAATGAAAAGATTTGGGTGATGATCTAAGATCTTATTTGAAATCATTTTCCCTAGATCGGCTATTAATGCCATTAATGGATGGTGGTTCATGATCGGGAAAAGCATAGATGAGAATTTGAATTTATCCGAACAATTATTCAACCAAATCTTAACATGAGATAAATGATGTTAAACCCGTTAATTAATCATGTTTAATCTTAACTCCTTTCATACCTTCGGGCCTCGGGGTATCTGATAACAACTTGATATATGATTTTCGATGCTCGAAACCACGAAAGGATTAATTACTCGTTAATTGTCTTTAATATTTAATTAACTCTTTTTAATGCTTAAGACATTTCGAGAGTTCAATTTTCGTGAATTTAGAATGCGATGGATGGTGAATACCCTAAATCTGAGTGTGTGAAGCTATTAATTACCCTTAATTGAGGTTAGTTTATTTAACCAAGGTTTAACATTTCGGGACTTCACGTTTCGTAGATTTACAAGTTAGATCTTTTGTCATTTTCTCGAAGGGTCACTTCCCAAAGTGACATGTCAAAGCTTAGGGAGGTATACGTGTATATGGTGACTAGGATCGAATGGTTTTCGTGTATCGAGAATTTAAAGGCGAGGCATGTTAAAATTCCTGAAGTATGAAACTCGGAAACTCGAAACTCGAAACTCCGAAGTATTATTTAGTGATTTGAATCTTTAAAGAGTAGGTGGCTCCACAACTTCTAAGAGATTAGGATCATTTGATTGGATGGAAGACCTCAACGGTGAGAATCAAGCACACGTTGTTTTTATTTAAATGAGAATGAAATGTATTTAAAGTCTAAAGTTTAGAAATATATATGTGTTCCAACATAGGCTCCATTTAGGGATCGTGTCTCCTTGCGAGATGTAGAAGAACAATAGAACAAGTGCCTTTATTGGGTAAATGGAGTCATTATTGCATTTCTGTGAAACACATTCGGAAAAGGATCATTATGAGAAAAGAGTTTCAACCGAAACTTAGAAAACATTTAAAACACATCAAATCTTTGACCTTCAGTTAGACTAATTGAAATTCCTCTTTCTTAAAATTGTATTCAGATTTGTCTAAGATAATCAAAGTAACTTTAGCCGAAATATCAAGTTTCGATCAATTTCGTTTGCATCAAGGTTAAGTGTATGTAACATAATTTCTTATGGGGATCCTTCATTAGTTTAGAATGTAAATATTACTGAAAAATAATTAGATGTCAGAGTATATCATGTAGATATGTATCAAAACCATACAGATATCATAGACATTACTTCACTACTAGCGAGCCTATTAAGTACCCCGGTGAATTTATCTATTTTTCCCATTGAATGTCCTTTCACCAATTCAATTTAGCAATTTTGCATTTAAATGTTGAGATGAGGGAAATCATTTAATGAATTTCATTTCATCATCTCTTTTTGGACAAAATGGGAGAAATCGATTTTTCGAATTTCTTTTCACCATTTTCCTTGGACTAGATGGGGGCAATCATTTCATGAATTTCCTTTCACCATCCGTCTTATATTTTAATCCATGAAGTGGGGGAAATCAATCTGTATATAAGATACACGGGGTGATATCTGTTTAATATATTAAAGGAAAGATCTGTCATAATTTTTAGTATACTCTGAAACTAATTTTCTTTCAATCTTTAATACATATTCACCTATCGAGAAGATTTTACAGGGGATTTTAAATTTTATGGATCAACCTTGAGAGAACTAGTCAGTTTATAACTAGATAAGAAAGATAAAGTTATTAGGATTATCTTAGATATACTTTCTTTCAATTAATTTGAAAGGGATGTATACATTTTCTCCTAACATTATTGAAGACATGTTTCTAAGTTTTCTGAGTTAAGGAAAAATCCTTTCTCTTTATGAAGACTAGGGAGGGGTATTGAGAAACATAGGATAATAAATCTCTTAGGACGGGAAGAATAAAAAAGAAAGAATATTCAAAAGTTTTTTTGCGAACGAGGTTAATCTCACACAAGCTTATTCATTGATTCTCGTATTTTATTTTTTATTTTAATTTTATCCAAACTCAGAGGAAAATTTTAGGATTAGGCTGTAATTATTATATTCCTTTGGTTGTTTATTAGATGACAGTATTTTTATGGATGATACTTCTTTCATACTTAGTGATATCCCCTTAAAATTTAACTTGTGTCAGTAGGGCATAAGCTCATACCTCTGATTCTCTTTATATTTTCAACCAAGTAAACTATTTATTTATCACCTATTTTGAGAGAAATCTAATGTCCTAAAAAGTGAGCATTAGATTCAGATACATCCTTATCTCTCAATTATCAGCAAGCCTTTTTCATAAAAATAAACATGAAAAATGTCATAAACTTCTGAAAAATAAATGGTAGGTATTACTTGTTTTTTCAAATTTCTGTTTTTTTATAAAATCAAAAAACCTGCCTGTATTTATAGTGAAAGTAAAATCTTACCAAAGAAATGGAAAATTACAAATCAAAACAAAAAAATCAAACTAGTATGTACAATGAGAGTTTGGAAACTGATTATTGCATGAAGTGCTTGAGGCAACGCCCATTGATAGGGGCGTTAAGGATTTTCTTATCAAGGTTTTCTAATAATAATGAGTTCTTTACCATGGAAGGCATGATATTGAAGCATCCACACCATATGTGATTGAACTTTCCATGCTTTCCAGTTCCCTCTTTCCTAGCATCCCATTTCAAAAATAGGTCTTCAGGAAGGAATTCCCTATCTTTGGATTTTTTATCAAACAAAGATTTCATGTTGTCTTGATATTTCTGAAGTTTCTCATCCACTTCAGCTCTGTTTTGTTGTACCTCAATTAACTGGTTTATTCTTCTGGTAACATCGTTAGGCTCCTCCTTTGAGTCTTTCCAAAGCTTCATTAGAGGAAGAGTGAAATTTATGGGGAGGGATACGTCAATACTGCACACCATTTGTAAAGGAGACATTCCAATTGATTTCTTAGTGCCGATTCGATTTTCCCACAAAGCGTATTTCAGGTGAACATGCCAGACTTTCTTATTCTCTGTCAACACCTTTTTAATTATAGAGATCAAGCTCTTATTTGATGATTTAGCTAATCTATTTCCCTAAGGATATTAGGTTGTGGAATGTCCTAGTACAATATTGTACTTCTGACAAAAATTGACCATCACCATGGATTTGAAGGCTTGGGAATTATCAGTAACTATCTTTCGAGGACAGCCAAATCTAGATAAAAATGTTTTCTTCTAAGAAATTGATCACCACTAAGTCTATAGAATTTTGTTTCAGAATGGCTTCCACCCATTTAGGGAAATAGTCTGTGGCCGTTAAGATCCATTTATGTTGTGCACTTGAATGTGGATGGACTTCTCCAATGAAATTGAGAACCCATTGTTTAAACGAAGCTTTTGTTTTTTACCAGAATCAAGGGTAGTGCGGGAATCTTTTGTTTGCCTAGGAATAGTTGACAGGAGTTACAAGCTCTGACTTTAGTATTCACGTCAGTGAACAATTTTGGCCAATAGTATCCAGCTCTCGGGATTTTATAGGTCGTTTCTCTCCATGTGTGATTTCCTCCACACACCCCTTCACAAAACTCATTTATGATGTTCTCCGTTTCGGATTCGATTAATAAGCTTAATGAAAATCCTAGGGGATACTTCCAATATAATTGGCTATCAATGATACAATATTTTACCGCGCGCAAATTCAACGTTCTCTCCTTGGAAGGATTCATGTCACTTGGACATTGAAGAGTCAGGAGATATGAAACTATGCTGCCATACCAAGCTAATGAAGAGAATTTTTCTTGAATCAGAGTCACAGGTATCTACACATCAAATTCTTCTATATATGGAAAGTCTTCATAAGTTTGCAGATGATTTATCCTGAGTGCTCTGAAATTTGATTCGGCTAATAGCTTAGCTAGGCCCTAACCCTTGATGAGTTTGGTCAATTTTACCTCAAGGTCGAATTCCTAAATTTTGGCTAACCACCGACCTCTTTTTCCATAACTGTCAGGCTGAACCAATATGTCCTTGACCACACTGGTTGGTACATAGGAAATCATTTTGGAATGAAGCACATAAGTTCTAAAATATTTGAGGGCTTTCACCATTGTGTATGCATGTTTTTCCAGTATATCATATCTCAACTCTGCGTCTTTGAGACTTTTACTGAAAAATGTTATTGGTTTCTTGAAACCTTCATCGTTCTTCTGTAAGATCACAACCGCAATAGTATGTTCGGAGGCAAATGAAGAAATCCAGAACTCTTTTGTATAATCTGTGTTGGATAACACCGGTGCTTCTCCTATCATTTTATTGATGCGTTCGAAATATACTTTAGCCTCGGTCTTCCATTTGACCTCACTGTCCTTTTTCAGCATATCTATAATCATTTTAACAATTTTAGCAAAATTTGGAATGAATCTTCTTAAAAAAATTATTTTTCCTAAAAACGTCTGAATTTCCTTTCTTTTTCTAGGAATATTTATGGTATCTATGGCTTTAACCCTTTTTTGGATAAATTGTGATTCCTTCTTTAGATACTATATGACCCAAGAGTTTACCTTCCTGCATTGCAAAATGAGATTTCTTGGGATTTAGGGACAAACCGAGTTTTCGACATTTCTCAAACGTCTGTTTGAGGTGTACTAAGTGCTCTACATTAGAGTTAGAAAAAATAGTTAAATCATTAATACAAATAATGAAAAATGTATCTCTTTCATCGACAAAGGCTATGTACATCGCTCGTTGAAAAGTGGCCCTTGTGTTAATCGAGCCGAATGGCATTTTGTCATACATGAAAGTACCCCATGGAGTGTTAAAGACGGTTTTCTATTTGTCATCTTCATGGACTGCAATTTGATTGTAACCTAAGAATCCATCAGTCATAGACATTCGGTTATCCCCGACCACTTTTTACAGAACGTGATCCATTTTAGGGAGAAAATAATTGTCTTTAAGAGATGAATTGTTTAGGTTCCTGAAATCCACGCAGAGTCTAATTTCATCATTATTTTTTATAACTAGAACTAAATTAGCTACCCACTCGGAATATCTGAGTGGAACAATAATTTTTGCATCCAGAAGATTTTTTACCTCTCTTTCTATTACAGGCATGAGTATCGAGTTTATCTGTCTGAGATTTTTCCTGAAAGGTTTGATGCCCAGTTTCAAAGGGATTTTATGCTCGATAACAGTGGCATCATAGGTTTTCAGTTCGTCGTAAGACCGGGAGAAGACATCTTTGTATTTTTTGAGTAATTCATCATTTTTACTTTTCATTTCAGGTGGAAGGTATTTAGAAATTTTGACCAGTTTGTGGTTTTCCTTAGTGCCTATGTCACAATATTCAACCTCTTCGGGTTGAGGTTGCAAGGTAGAATTCAGAGGCATATCATCCTTATCAAATAATCTCTCTAATGTAATTAGAACCTTAGGAATTTTATTATTTTTTAACACCAACATGTGGTGGTTAACAATATTATTTTGGAACTTATGACGATCTTTGTCTTCTTGCATGATCCAAGTAGGGTCATTTTGATTTTCCTGGTCGATGTGTGTTTCAGAAAATTCATCGACCATTTCTAGAAACTACTTGATCTGTTCATCGTATTCAAAAAACTACCAGTGTTGGACATTATTTGGTATTGAAGGCATGTGCCTCATTTCTATGTGGTATTTTAGCTTCAAGACTGTAGTTGGCATAAAAGTAGCAGTCGCTTTTGCTAGGGAGTCAGCTTGTTGATTTTATGCCTTGGGAATATGATGAATATTGAACGATGAGTAAAAGTTTTCGATCAAATCACAGTCACAGTTCTTGTACGACCTTAGCCTTGGATACTTGTCTTGACACTGCTGCCTTATCTGTTTTACAATTAATTCTGCATCAACGTAAACTATTAGATTTTCAATTTTCAAATTCTGGGCAGCCTCCAATCCTAATATCAGAGCTTGATATTCGCATACGTTATTGGTATAGTCAATGTCCCACTATAACCTGTATGAGAAAGGAATTATGAATTCATATTTGGGAGCCAAAAAAATCACTCCAGCTCCAGCTCCTTCCCAAGACGAAGCACCGTTAAAAAATATTTTCCAGACCCCTATGCTATTTACATTTTTGTTTGTTTTTTAGATTTTTCTGTTTTCTTTTTCTAAATCATTTTCTTCTGTACTATTTTCTTCTGTACATTCATAAAAACCATCATCAATGGATAATATACAGTTTCCTAAACTTGATCTACAACATAAATCGGATAATTATTTGGGTTTTGTGCGTCACTTATGGTATATGCCAATCTTGTCTCTCTGTATAGACATGTGAACTGTCCATCAGAGATCGAAATTGTAGCATGCGTCATGTCTAATTGAAGCGATCCTCCAATTTTGGCACTCGAATACCTGGATAACAACATGCCATATTTTGCAGGAACATCAACAATGACTACATCCATGAGAATACTCTTCACAGGGATTTGTGCAAGATTAACCACCAAATCTTTTATCATACCAAGACATTTAGCCTTTCTTGAATCAAAAGAATACAAATATCTGTATGGTATGGTAACCGCGAGGCCCAGTTTTTCCATAATAACTTTGGGCATTAAGTTATGGGAGGCTCCATAATCCAACATACAGTTATGGAGTTGGTGATCATGCATAGTCAGCATAATATAAAAAGGATCAACATGATATTTAGCATTTTCGATATGCGGACCAAACATTATAGTATGTCTAGCATCTTCTAAATTAATAGTATCTGCATGAATTTCAGTATCTGAGAAATTTATCATTTTGGCAATTTGTTTTCTATACATCGGATTTTTTGCTAATTCACCTAGGGGGCCATGAATTTTGATTTTATTAATTTCATTTTCCAGATTGAAACTTCCAATTTTCGTTTCAGCCTCTCTGGTGGGGATCTTTGTTTCTATTTTTTCTTGTCTATTTTTTTTCGTTTCTTTGGTTTCATCTGTCTTTGTTTTGGTAGCTTGTGTTTCAACTATTTTTGTCTTGGCAGCTTGTGTTTCAGCTATATTTGTCTTGGAAGCTTGTGTTTCAGTGGATGTTTGAGCTGCCTCATTTTCTTTATTTATCGACAAGATATTCCTTGGTGGAGCAGTTGTATAATTTTTTATCTCTAGGCCTTAAATTATATTTTGTTTGAAGGTCGACCATTATAGAGTCGGCGATTCCTTGATAATCAGATTCTTCCATATTATTTATACTTACATTGTTTCCAAACAATGTTTCTTTATCTAAAGACATTTCATAATCTTGTCTGGTTTAGTGAGGTTCTTGATCGATATCACTGAGGTTGTCAATATATTCATTTAACCCCTCAAAGTCTCGTACATCATCGCTTTGCATCAAGTTTTATGTTTTAAACGAATCTTTGATTTTCTAATCTTCATTTTTTACTGGTCTCTGCTGGACCAAGGGATTGGGATTCCTTTTGAAATATCTCCTAGGAAAAGGATCAAGTTTAGCCTGGTCTAATTCCATTCTAGATATTTTGTTTGATAATTCTTTAATTATTTTAGCCATGTCATAGATTTTTTCCTCCACAGACTTCCTAGATCCAGAAGTTCCAGCTTGTTCCCTAAAGAGTTTGGTTTCTTTGATTCTTGTTTCGACCTTAGCCTTTATTTTACCTGATGCCATCATGTTCGATTCAATTTTGATGGCGTTGTATTTCATTGTAGTGAGATCAACCGATCTCCTCTCCCTCAAAAGTAAGGCAAATTTGAGCTCAAAATCCCCTGCGAAAGTCACCTTAGCTGTGGGCTGAGAGGGTTTGACCTCTGCTGGGATTTTATGATAGATTTTATTAAACCTATGGGTGAATTCGAGGACTGATTTGGAATTCTTCTTCCTCATATCTCCAAACTCCATTAGATAATACAAGTGATCTTTCTTGTCTCCCCATTGCCTTAAAAAGGCGTTTTCTAGTGGGTCATAAGATGTTATAGAACCTACCTGAAGACTTCAAAACCAGAGTCTTACCTAACCTTCAAACATTTGTAATAGAAGTCTTGAATAAACATCCTAATGATTAATGCCGAAGATATCAACGAATTGGTCAAACAAGTTGATGTGATCTTTGGAAGTTAAATCTCCTTCTCCCTTGAATTTCGGTAAGTTCTTCATATAATTTTCTAGTAAACCATGAAGGAAAGGGGAAGGAATAAAGGAGTGTATCTAGATGCCACTTTGGAAAAATTCCTAAGGGGCGGAGGTGGTGGTCATTGGTCACCTCCTCCTCCAGCACCACCTCTGGTGCCACCTCCTCCTCCAGCAGCGCATTCGATGCCACCTCCTCCCTCAACATCCACTTGATGTCGAGGGGATGAACTTCAAGAGTTAAAGAGAGGGTTTTCATAAACTGCTAGGGACCTTTCTACTACCTCAGGATGAAGTGAAAGAGGTTCTGGAAACTGACCGTTAGGAGACAAAAAATCTGAAAAGGAGAGAAAAGGGAAATGAGTACTGGGTTATTCGGATTTACATGATATATAAACAGGAGAACCAACAGGAGTTGAATCAAGGTAAGAGATATAGTTCTCAGAGTTTTCAGGAGCTAAAGCCTTTATTTCAAGGACCAGTGGAATATCAATAAATGCGGGTATCCAAAGGGATCTTTTACCGGTAAGTCAAATCAATCTCGGCTTTAATCTCGGGTAGAAATAGCTTGGGGTTTAAGGTTCCATCTGCAATATTCTCAGTTGATGTATCTCTGAAGTGGCTTTACATATAACCTTCTTGCGAGGTTGACTGTTCAAGTGGAACCTTAGCATTAGTTTTCACAGTTTTGGGTTGGTAAACTTTACTTGTGGATGCAACATTCTACTCGAGGTAACCCCTTGGTTTTAATATCTATTCAATATCGGATACAGGTGTCGTCTACTGATAATATGGGTTCTTCTTGGTATTCTTTATAACGAATGCCAGTTTATCTATAGTGGAGTCACCAAGTGAAAGATAAAATGTATCTTTATAAATGTATTCAATCTTTGTTCACTATCAAAGAGAGAAACTTACCATGTCATTCTCCAAGGGAAAAATAATTTTGTTTCTCTATCCCCGACAATGGCACTAAAAATATGTTGTTCCTGAGATTACACATAAGGCTCAAAGCGTAATGTCAAGGCATCAGGAAATGAAGGATTTTTTTTAAAGGTGTTTTTTCTTATGTTAATCATATAAGAATTAACCCTTAAATGAAATTAATAACTGAACAGGATAGAGCTCGTGTGTCGTCATCTGAGTCGAGTAATAAAATCAAGTGATGCGAGAGAAAATTACAAAACTATTAAAAAAAATGAGGCATCAATGACAAATGAATCTTACCTTGTTAAAAGTAGAAGAAAATATAGAATGCACCCTTGAAAGGATACAAGATACAGTGATCCAAGTAGCTTGTAGGTATTGTATTTACTAATAGTGAATACAAAGGAAAAACTTCTTTCTTATCGAATAACCGATGAAACGTGATTACAGTAGACGTTATACTAAATTGTAACCACTCACTTATCAAGGAGTAACATAAAGAAAACTAGAGATATGGAATACAAAAGAAGCACATAACTCAAACTGCACAAAATTTGGAATCCCTATTTGCACTTGTATTAATACTCATAAAAGGATGAGTTTTCTTAGTTCCAATAAGACAAGAAGTAGCCTGTGTTAAGTCTTTGAAATATGTATTTATACAAAAAATGTTCTCAACCCTAAGAGGTTGGAATTATCCTTATTTCTAAAACGGTAAATATTACAATATGTGAAATTTGAAACACTTCACTTGCATCTCCACTGTCTCTTCGCCACGCCGGTAGAGACATTTCTCCTTCTTGTTCTCCAACTCATAAACAACTTGTCTCTAATCATGATCTGAGTACATGATATGCCCATGTCGTTTCATTTGTTCCCAGAAAAACTGGCTTTCCCCTGCTCGACACATTGCACACATTTGCCTACGAACTACACCATCGATCTGGAAGGCTCAGTTGTATTGTTCGCCTCAAAAGTATATAAATTATTTTATAAATGAGGTAGCTTGTATTCCATTCTCCTATATTCTGAATATGTAGACTATAGTTGCATACTAGGACCGACTATCCATTTATGAATCTGGGTAATATTAATTTGTTTCAACTGCAAGATTTCAGCCCGAGCCTCTTCCATGTTTGTCCTGAAATTACGTTGATTTTTTGCTATGTCAAATTTCCATAGGACCTCATATATATTATCTTTGTCAAGGATTAATGAATCTTTTTCAAATGAATGAAATACTTCTTCACAAACTTTCTTTACTTCCTTAGCTAATCTTTTACTTTCAGCTATGTTTGCCTCCCAACTCTTCAGTATTATATTGCCTCTAGTTTGCTCCAAAAGAGACAATCTAGAGACCATGGCTACTTATTCTTTTTAGGATGACACAACTACCTCCTAGAAAGTAGCTCGAGTAGCGATGGCCTCTCTCTCCTTTAAGAAAATGTTGATTAAGGATTGGTCTACCACCCGAAAATGGTTTTGGACGGCTTCCACCTTATTAAAAAGGCTTTGTTGTGTTGATTCTAGTTTTTTGTGCACCTCCAGTGCCTGATATTGGAAAAATTCCATATCTACAACCGTGTTTTCAGTTAGATTTATTTTGGCCTATATTCATTTTACCAACTCTCCTGACTAATTGGCCCATTCTCTACTTCCCTGTGCATTCTTATGCCTTTCGTCATTACTGAATTTGAGTTGTTGAATTTCTTATCTGTCATAGGCTCTAATATGCTCAAAACTCTTATTCATATCACTCCTAACATTATGTTCCATAGTCTTGACTTGATTTTGCAATTGGCTCACCAACAGATCCTTCTGCTTCAATTATCCTTTTAGGTTCCCAACTGAATACTAGTTTGTTGTTGCAAAATATCCTAGTGAGCCTGACACCTCTGTAGAGAAGTATGCCTCTTCTAAGGCCTATCCATCAAATAGCACTCCGTGTCTCTTGAAAATTAAACCCTCTTTTTGGTGTGTTTCTCTTTTTACCACAACCCTCGTTTTCTTTCTGAAGAAGAAGTCAGAAGGGGGAATCTCTTCAACTGAAATAGGTGTAAGATCTTCTATGAATACTACTTTGGCACTCGATTTCCCTCTACTGAACTATAAGGGTGTGATAGATTGGATGGGGAAATCTATCTCGTTGGATGGTTTTTTCTCGACTGTGTCAGTAGTTGATTTTCCTAGTGTGTGTTTCAGGATTAATCCGTAAGTGCGGACACAAACCGATCTCCCTATATCCACTTGGATCTAGAAAAAAATAGGACAGAATAATACACTTTCCCTAGATCTAGTCTATTGAATGAACTAAGAGACGAGGATCATGGACATACCTTATGAATGCTTTCCTTAGGTATCTATTGTTCCAAGCTTCGCTCCAATGCTCTTGTGCTATTCAGATCACAACAATACAAACCAATCGAAGTAAAGGCACATTAATATATTTAATAGCTAGTCTATACATATGATCAAGGAGTTATGTAATAAAGTGACATAATCTTTATGGGAAAGGGACATATTACTGTATTGAATTAATTTTAAGTGAAACTTACAACCTGAGCCTTGATGTCATAGGTATCCTTTTGATGGCTCCTAGCTCTGACACACACACTTGCTCATGCATGAATAAAATCAACCACTTTTGATGACCTTGCTGTTGTCTCTAGATGCTTTAGCATCAGTCCTTCATACATGATTTCAATAATTCTCCAATCAATCTCTTGTTATCTTGCTTCCTAACCTTTTCCATGAGCAATCTCCTCAATATATAGGAGAATATAGATTATTTACTTGGATAGGAAATGATCCCAAGATATCTGGAATGCCAACACCTGAATAACCATTCGAAGCCAACTCATGTTTCTAGAAGATTCCCTTATACAAGGTTCGAGATTTTATCTTTTTCCTTCCTTTGGAACATGTTCGCACCCTGACAGTTAGTTACAGTGCGAACCCTTCACACCCTAGCTTAATGCAGCCTGCGAGAATCATGCATTCTCGCAGGCAAATATATAGGTAGCCTGCGAACATCCCTTAAAAGCATGATTTATGGAAGCAGACAAATGTAACTTTTCTCAGGAAAGTGTTCTTAACGAAGAGCTTGATTTTCCATTATCATAACATCGTCACGATGACCAAAATTGTGGATAACAGAATGCCCCCCAAAGTCTAAGAGTGGAATCAGTGACAGTCGATAGACTTTGTAAGCTGCATGTGTGTGTCAAGAACCAAGAGCACATCTAATCGGAAACCTGCAAACATCCAAGTATCGGCAGAATATCATATGTATCCCTTATGAGGTAGGCATTCCCATACTCAGATCATAGATTGATGACATCATAAACAAAGGTCATGGCCACCAATCATACACTGTGGATCCTTGCCGTCACAATATAGCATAGCCACCTGAATACACTGTGGATTTATGCGACAAATTTTCAACCAAGACGACATAGCCACGAAGCATACACAGTGGATCTATGTGTCGCAAATCATGCATACTTCATCGCAACCTAGATCACTTAAGAAAATATCCAGGGTCTTCAATCTCATCGCCCAAAGTACAAATCTAACCATGTGATTACATGTGTTGAAGTCGAACATGGTAGAAACCACTTGATTATCGGTCATTGATGTAGCCGTTAACAAGTGTGAGGGAAATCACCATTGATTTCAATGACTCCCAAGGTACTAAAGTAAAATCCATCAACTGTGAATAAATGAGTTGATGTCGAACACCCGACGAAATCTTTCGATAAGGGGTCAATGAGGTAAACCCACTGTCGAAAGAGAGGAAACTTGCCATTGAGGCATGCAAGCTCCAAGGTACTGAATGATTTCTAAGTCTTAATTCCGGATAATGTGATGATGTCGACGGAACACAACTCGTCACATGAGGGCCTTGATGTATCCCCCATCAATGACATGAAATGAGTAACAGAGTTTGAAAGTGAAACAGAGCATGTAACAATTGGACTTTGGACACAGGGAAGGCCGACACGAAGAGAATGGATAACTTCAGATGGCCGACTCAAATAGAGGTTTCAGACGGACTTCTCTTGAACATATGAATGACACAACCAATGATTTGGCAGCATTGACTCAAAGACAACGCATGGAAAGACCTTGATATCAAATCGAATGAGAGACAAATGGATTACCCAAACCAACTTTAGATGATGAATAGGGGGTTTCATGTTCAAGAGCGACACTTACTGCCAATTAATACAAAGATGGAACATATCCCTTTCCCAAATTTTCCCCCACCATTTCTGGCAAGTACCTCTTTATTTTTACGCAAGCTTGAAGAGGATCACATATGCTTGTTGATATAAGCTCATCCTTCGGATGAGTCCCTCGGAGTATTTTTAACGAACCCTAGGAAGGAGTTGTTCGGTCCCATTACGGGTCTGTCAATATTTGTTTAACGAGTCCATAGATAGTAAACTCGAAGGTTTTTCAAGATTATAGAGTTTGGAAAAACACTTAAAAGAGAACTCTCTCAGTTCCTTTTTCGTACAATAGTCCAATGAGACCGAAAAAGGGTTAAACTATCGCTCGAAGGACGCATACTTCAAATACTTTATCGAGCGTGAAAATAGCAAGGTCGCTCGACAATCTTTTCCTATTTAGAGAGTCTGAAAAGAGCTTAAAGATAACTCCAGGGGGGTTCCTTTTTCGTATAACCACAACGAGCCCAGAAAAGAGATAAAACGATGCTCGATCACGTTCTTATGTTTTTCACAAGCGCAAGAACGGACAAAAGGCGCTCGAGGTTTTATGTCAAAACCATAGAAAACAATCAAAATCACACCACACCATACAAATTATGTCCATAATCATCCATATTTTTTACCTACAAGTCATTTCACTCATTTCCACATTAGTAATTAGGGTTAAATAATGAATAAACATAAAAAACCCACTTTTGACATAGTAAAAAGTAATTAAAATGAATCTGTAACAAATTTTACCATATCATTTTACCCTTTTACCATTTGAGTTCAAAAACCCTCATTTTACCCTTTATCTTCGGTGTCAATTTTCAGGAGCTATGGGTGACCATTTGACGAGCCGTCAGCAACATCTTGGTAAGTTCTCCATCCATGATCTTTTCATGGTTTACAAATTCAATTTTATTGGTAAAAAGTTCATTTTTAAATTAGTTTTTTGAACCTTATGTGCGTGGAGGCATTCTCGCAGGTGGCCCATATGGGACCTACGAGAATGAATCATTCTCGCAGGTGGACCTTAAGGCACCTGTGATAAGTTCACACTTCACATAGTAGGCCACCTGCGAACAACGCAGAATCCAAAAAAATTGTTCAACGTTTAGCCAATTGCAAGAATTTTATCTCATGAATAAGATCACTAACCATGTTTATATGTTTCTTATGCAGGTTACTAGCCACAATCATGGTGTTAGAGTGGCAGGAACGAAATCACGAGGAGGATAATGCCAATGCCAAAAAACATCCTCCCACCATTGTTGCACTAAGAGACTATGGTCTCTTAAAGTATTTTCGTATCTCGGGCATGAGAGCCCAAGTTCGATTACTGGAATACCTAGTCCGAATGTGGGATCTGGACCAACAAGTTTTCATCGTGGGAGCTCATACATTTACCATTGACATCGAGGACATCTATTTCTTGACCGTATTATCCAGGCGCGGGTCCTATGTCAGTTTGATCGGCAGTAGAGCAGGGGGTTTAACAATGAGTGAATATTGCAACCAGTACTGCGTACCTGAGGTCGAAAGAAAGAAAGGGAAAGTGGCAATTTGGGGAGTAATTGATTTGACTCTCCGCACTATTCTCTTCACCATTGCTTGGATGGAAGGAAGTGCCACTCCTCATATGGCTTTCCAAATCTATTTCCAGTATGCCATCGAGTGTATTGAGCCCTGGGTTTTTAACTAGGTTGATGCAGTACTACGCAATATCAAAAAACAGTTGACTAAGTGCATGCGTGGAAATCTGAAACAGTTTGGTTATGGATCGTTGTTAGTGTCTTTCTTCCTGGAGAGAGTCCCTGTATTTCGTCTATAGACTGAGTGGGATCTTCCTGGTCCCAGAGATCCGAGGATGTTGCGGTGGCGTCGGCTCATGGCCCGACATGTGGCAGGGCCTATCGTCAAATACGACGATATTTTCTTTGACTGGTTGCAGAACCAGATGCTGATGGTGGACGACTATGCATATGCCAGGATGGATTTTAGAGGAGATCCGGATCTAGAACTTCCTGAAGACACTCAGTGGGGAGACCTCGGTAAGAAGTACACAAATTTTTGTTTTTAAATGTTTTTGAATTTTATCATATATAAATGTTTTTGTTTTTATAGATTCACTTGAAGACTAACACCAAATACTTGTTGATAACACAGACGTTGGACCATATCGACTTGCCGACATTTCTCCTATCCAGCGATGAGGAGAAGCAGTAGTAGCGGTACCACAGTACGCCGAGGATTACCTGACAGTGGAGAAAAATTTAGAGGGTCTGATGGAAGATGTTCCAGATATGACTCTGGAAGAAGTTCCACGACGCGATCAATTTCATACTGTGGGGGTTTCCGCATCTATGGGTCGACTGCTCCGCAGAGTTGTTAGGACCTTAGTGTTTTACCATGAACGTCATCCGTGACGTCACTATGTAGAAGCTAGGAGCTTCAATTTTTGATATTTTGGTCTTCGGACAAACATTTTGTAAAAACAAACTCTTTTGATTGTTATATATATATACACGGATTCTACCGGTTTACTTTACATTGTGTACATTTTAATGTGTTTGATTTATAAATGATTTAAATGCATGTCCAATACATAATTAGCTAAAGCATCTGTTAATGTATTAAGACGTCTAGGAATATGCTGATATTGAATGTGATCAAAATATCGTTCCAAGAGGCGAATCCACAAATATACCCTTAATAAAGTAGGACTTCGAATAGAATATACATTACTGAGCTATAGTACTACAAGCTGTGAGTCAAGTCGCACAACCAAGTGACGAATTCCAAGAGAGATAGCATCAACCAATAATTCAACAATGGCGCTATACTCTGCGATGTTGTTGGTTGCTCGGCCAAGACATATACCTTGTAAAGATATGAGTTCATTTGTTGGGGCGTAAATTGCCCATGCAACGGAAGCTAAGTTCCGAGTACTATGGCTAGCTCCATCAGTGAAACCAATATAAGGAAGCGAATACTCCGACATCTGGCAATCAAACACAATGCCACGTAAGGGCAGAGACCAGATAACATCAAAAGAAAAACTAAAGTAACACACACACACACAGTATGATACATAAAATACATGTACTCATGCACAAATAACTTATGCATAGTACTTCTTTAAGTACAACCCATTCCTGGGTTCACTCAAAGGTACACCATCATAATCAACTAGCTCGTACGCTCCTTTTTCCAAAACTTTGCTAACAATGTAAGGGCCACGCCACATAGGTTCAAATTTCCTGGCTCCTAGGACATATTTATCTTGTTCATATAGAAGAACAAGATCACCTTCAAAGAAAACACAAGGTTTGACATGCTTGTCATATTGTGCCTTAACGTGTTTCTTTTGGGCTTCTATTACTAAAGTGGCATTACATCGAGTCTCGTCTAATCACATCAAATACAAAAGACGTTCCTCTTCAGTAGAGGTATTGGGTAAGAGCTCTATGACTAGCTTCAAAGAAGGTATTTCACATTCTATTGGAAGAATGGCTTCCATGCCATAAACTAATCGAAAGGGTGTAAATCCCGTAGCGGATTTAACAGATGTCTGATATGCCCACAATGCGGAGAACAACATCGTGTGCCAGTTGTTTTTATGTATTCCTATCATCTGTCGAATCATAGTTATGAGAACCTTATTGATGGCTTCAACCTGGCCATTGGCCTGTGGATAATAGGGTGTTGAGCTATCATGACGAAGACCCAACTTCTCTGTAAGTTCAGACATCATATAATTCCTAAAATGACTACCGTGATCGGTAACGATAGCCTGAGGAACACCAAAACGAGTAATGACATGGTTGAA
>ML786145.1:595850-615730 GCA_009831015.1 Picea engelmannii
ATAGGGTGTTGAGCTATCATGACGAAGACCCAACTTCTCTGTAAGTTCAGACATCATATAATTCCTAAAATGACTACCGTGATCGGTAACGATAGCCTGAGGAACACCAAAACGAGTAATGACATGGTTGAAAAGGAATAACGATGTAGTCTTCCTAGTATTATCAAATGTTGACATCGCCTCGGCCCACTTAGTAAAATAATCAACATCTACAATAATATAACCATGCCCCCCGGCCGAGTGAGGGTGACATGTCATGAAATCAATGCCCCATTTAGAAAAAGGATTGATTGAGACTACAGGATGAAGGGGAGAAGGATGCGACCGAATCTTCTGATTATAGGTCTAGCAGGCATGACACTTCTGAACAACAGTGATGCAGTCATTGAACAAAGAAGGCCAAAAGTATCCTGCACGTAAGAGCTTCTGGGCAGTAGCATACCGAGACATATGACCACCACATGCTCCTGAATGGCAGTCATTCAAAGCTTTCTCAGCTTCTTCAAAAGTCAAACAACGTCGAAAGATAGATTCAATGCCTCAACGGTAAAGAGTATCGCCGAGGATAATATAATGACGTGCTTGATAACGGATGTGACGTCGTTCAACACTAGAAAAAGCAGGCCAGAAAGTTTGAGTTTGGAGATATATAATGATATCTCCGTACCAGATATCGTTAGTACTGATAAGGAAAAGTGATTCGTCAGGTAACGAATCAACTTCTACATTTTTCATGGCAGAGTGGGGGAAATCACAAATTAACTCAGTGAAAACTAAGGATTTCTTCGACGTGGCACGATCGAATTCCAAATCGAACTCTTGGAGAATGAAAATACACTTGGAGTACTTTCCCCCCAACAATTGACGTGTCAATATATGTTGCATGGGGTTACAATGTGAAATCACTGTAGTTTTTCTGGAGAGAATATAATGACGAAAACGTTGAACTGCTTGAACAACAGCCAAAGCCAGTTTCTCAATGTGTTGGTACTTGATTTCCGTTGATGATAAACTTCTACTCAAGTAATAGATAACATGTTCATCGTGGTTATCATCCTCTTGAATGAGGACCATGTTGATAGTATACTCGGAAGCAACTAGATAAAGAAAGTAATCTCGACTATAATCAGGAGGGAAAAGAAGAGGAGCTTTGGTGAGGGACAACTTTAAATCTTCGAAAGCATTGTTGGAAACTTTATCCCAAACAAACTCTGAACCTTTCTTTAAAAGACGTGTGAAACCACGAGTAATCTCGGCGTAATTCGGGATGAAACGACAAAGAAAGTTTGCTTTCCCCTGCAAAATTTGTAACTGGCGTAGTGAAGAAGGAGGAGGGAGATTAAGAATCGCCTCAACCTTAATAGGATATACCCAGATCCCCTGACGTGAAACAATGAACTCGAGAAGACGGTTGGACTCTACTCAAAAGACGCACTTATGAGGGTTTAGATGAATGCGATAGAACCGACAACGGATGAAAATTGCTCGGCGTAAATAATGAGCGGGCAAATCATCCAAATAAGGTTGAATGATATGCTTTATATCATGAAACACATAAGACATAGCACGTCGAAACGTTGCACCTGCGTTCTTAAGACCGAAGGGAAGTTTTTTGTAGGCGAAAGTACCCCAAGGACAAATAAAAGTAGTTTTATGTTGGTCCTCAGGAGCGATGTTAATTTGATTATAGCTGGAGAATCCTTCCATGAGAGAAAAGATTTCACTGCCGACACAGTCATCGACAATCTGGTCGATGAAAGGGGTTGGAAAGTTGTCTTTCAGACAGGCTTTACTAATATCCTGATAATCAACACAAACACGTATACTACCACCTTTCTTATCAATCGGTACAGGGTTGGAAACCCATTCTATCAAAGCCACGGGATAAATAAAACCGACTTTAAGAAGTTTTTCAACTTCAAGTTTAATGGATGCCACTTTACGTGGATGGAAAGGACAGAGGCGTTGCCATACTATTTTAGCTCCAGGGTACGTTTTTATCTCATGCACAACAATAGCAGGGTCGATACCTGGCATCTCTTCGTCACTCCAGGCAAATATATCACGAAATTCCTTGAACAAAGCAGTATAGGTGACAATTTCCTCTGGAGAACTCGAAGCTCCAATATGAACATTTTCAACTATCCCAGGTCTAACTGAAATATCAATGGGTATCGTGGGAGAAATATTGTTGAGGTTCCCTTCCGCAAACACATCACGTGTAGATCTGGGAACGGTCGTTATGACAACAATGGTCGACGGAGTCGAAATCCGCTGATAATTATCAAGAGTGTGTTGTTCCAGAAACAATATGGAACGATGATGCCCATCGTCCCATGGTGTATCGGCCATGACAAACATGATCATCTCGTCAGTGGGAAAGATAACATGAAAAGGATCAGGAGACAACTCCTCCGGAGAGGGTGTAGAAGGTTTTTTCGATTGAATCGCGTGATAAGAAGACTCAATCGGACTTAACAGCATAATGTCGCCGAAACGAGGATGATCTCCTGGATCGGGGACTATCCAAGGGTCAAAAGACACCGGAAGCTCATGAGGGATGGCGAAGATCATATTAATCGAAGAAACTGACGAGCGTAGAATATCGAGTGGTGGTGGTATGGGAAAATTACCCATTAACTAAGAGTCTTTTAAGAGACCGACTCCAACATTCTCGTAACCCGGTGGGGTTTTAGCTATAAATGGCACGTTTCCGGTGCGAGTATCGGAATTAAAGAAGGCAAGTTGATCAATCGTAACGATCTTTACTTGATGAGGAAAATGGACTACACGGAACAGTGTTGACACAACAACGCACATAGAATCTACCCAGCTACGACCAAGAAGAAGATTATAATCTAAGGGAGCATCGAAAACTTCCACTTCAACTTGGACTGTCTTACCTTCGAGAGTAACTGGAAACGATGGAAGAACACCGTAAGGCTTAAAACCCGATCCATTGAAGGATTTCAAAGTATTTTGTGATTCAGTTAAAGGAGGAGAGCCAATGGCTTTCCAACAAGTAAAAGACATTACACACATAGAGGCACCCTCATCGACAACAGTTTGACAGATGTTCTTTTCTGAGACAATAACTTGTATCTGAAACACAAGCTGTGGGGGTAACCTTGGAACATGGTCTTCCAAGTCAAAGACTATAAAATTCGTATCTGTAGGATCAATTCCACCTATAGCTTTCAACAGAGCCCTTCGTTGCACAGGACAAGACTGAAGGACTTCAAGGGCAGACATCGTTGAAGGTGCTTGGGCCAGATCTTCGACAATGCTATAGTTCTGGGCCGCACGAGCGTGAGGATTGAATGTCGATTTCTTAACGACACCTTTCGAGGGTCGTAGGACTATATCAGAGCTTGTTCATTCGAGATGAAGAGTACCGTTGGTAGGTGGAGGCATGGGAGAGGGTTGTACCAATGCAGGAGGTAAATCGTCAACCTTCTCCTTATATGGAGAATAATATTTGTCTCTAGTCACAATGGCAACATCATGGTTCTTAGAATCACCGGAGCACATCAAAACATATGATGTCATAGAAGTATATGGTTGGTCATGAATGACCAAAGAGGCCTGTTGCTGAGACGGGAAGGGTTGGGACAAGACTGTCGGCGTAGATGGTTTGGGCGTCCCTTGAAGGAACTTATTAACCTCGACACGTCGAGGAAAATCCTTCATGTAATGGTCATCACCACAGATAAGGAAAGGATATCGTGGCTTACGCTTATCTCGATCATCAGCAGGAGGGGTTTTGGTTTGTTCATTTGGATTATTATTTTTACTCTCCTTATTCTTGCCTCTCCCTTTCTTTGATTTATTTTTACCGGTCGACGTAGATTGAACAACGTTCACTTCATAGGTTTTACCGGCGGGAGGGGCAGGAGACAGAGCATTTTAAACATTAGAAGATGTGGATTTGGGGGTTGTAGTTGAAACAAAGTGTGATTGGGTATGAGTAGTACCAATCACACCATCAGCGGCATGTGAGGCAGCTGGAGTAGTTGAAGTGCTGGAAGTACCAAGATGAGGTAGCTCAGGTAGCAGGTTGTAAAGTGTTCCCGTTTGTGAATAAATGAGATCAAGATACTGAGCACGATTGATAGCCTGCTCCTCTGTAACAACACCGCCCATAGCAATGTCTTTACCAATTTCGTTCACGAAAGATTTCGTGAACCATTCGGCCAGTAACTGATCAAGGAGTTCAATTTTAATGAGACGTCGTCAGCGTCTCCACTCGTGTATATGATCCGAGATGTGAGTACCTTTAGTTTGTTTAAAAGAAGTCAAAATCTCAGTTCCAGTATTGTAATGGATCGGTAACTGGTAATGTGTGAGAAAATCCATAGCTAGGGTGTTGAAATCGGAAAAGAAACCTCGTGGAAATTCAATATACCACTTCGCAGCCGAACCGGTAAGGGTTCGTTGAAAAAGATGTAGACGAATGGATTCGTCCATCAACGAGTTGGACGAACACCACAAATGAAAATTCATGACATGATTATTTGGGTCCTCTACCCCCTTGCCATCGAATTTCGGAATGTCCGATGGAAGCTTAGCTGGAATAGCAGGCCATTGAGGAGAGTGACGAATAGGATCATTTAGAATCCTAGACAAATCTGGCAAATACAAGGTGGCAAGAAAAGGCAACTGTCGGTTTACTTGCAGATATTTGTGTCTTTTGGGTGGAAGCCCTGGCGGTAGACCAATAGGACCATAAGCGGACTGTCCATAGAGGGAAGGCCCTGGTTGATTTGGTGGTGGCTGGATAGGATAGTAACCCCAAGGATTGTGACATTGAGTTTAAGTAGGGACCTGGGGTTGAGTAGTCTGTCCCGAACCCCAAATAGGATTGGTTACCCCAGGATAAGGTTGGCCAACATTAGGGACAGGTTTCTGCTCCCCAACATTTTGAGGAAAGTTTTGTAGAAGTTGATTCCAATATTGGGCCAATTTAGGAGGTATATTTTGTCCAAAAGGTGAGGTTGGTCCCCCTACTGTAGGTATAGTTCCACCCGGTAAGTGCTAGTCTCGGGTGTGGTTTCTGTCTCAGGAGACACAGGAGGGTTGATTTCATAGACAGGAGGTGACTCTGTACCGAAAAGAACTCGTCGGAAATTACCGGACCAAAAAGGATCTTGGCCTACTACACCGTGAGAAGGCCCAACAGTTGATTCATAAGATGTAACTATGGTTTCCTCGGAAGGATTTAGTCGTCCGAGAGGTCTTTCACCACGATGAACGTGATAGTCCTCTATAGTATTGGTAATTCAAAAATCTCCTAGAGAATCAGTTCGTTCGATTTGTGGAAGAGGTGCGGTGACATCTAGAATGTCACTGGTTTCCCCGTGTGGTGAAGTAACCACAGGGACTTCAGTCTGATGGGGTGAACCCTCAGGTGTACCAGTAGGTTGAGGATTGTCCAGATGCTCTGGATATAACCCTTTCATTCTACGAGAACGTTGTGGGGGAGAAATTGTAAACAAGTGACAAGTTCCGCGAAAAAATCCTAGGGTCAACTTCGAGAAATAAACAACAATCACTAGTAAACAAAAGCTAGGAAGAAATCACCAAGCAAACAATACCTTCTAATTTCGAAGACACTAGTTGGTGATGAAATCCAACATCGCAACAACGAGATGAGAAGGGGCAGGGCTAAGGTGGAAAATTTACGTTGACGACCTTCTTAACAGACTTACGCCCTGGTGCAAGCTCCCACACATAATCGTGGGTATACCCTCCAAGGAGCCCGAGTGAGTTTGATCAACGTCAATTCCAGGTACCGTGAAGACTTTCCACTCCACAGTCACCTTGGGTAAGAACCTAGAAAGATAGGTCACTAAGGTCACCAGAAACAACAATACATCCTGGGGGAACAGTCGTCAGTCCGATCCACACGCAAAGGTAGGGTGTCTAGCCCGAAACCAACTCAAAGGCTTCCACTCATAATTGTGGGTATACCTCGGAGTGATCCCCGTAATATGTGCAATCTCTACACCGATGTCAACAAAGCAGGGTTAGTAACTCTGCCAACACCAATGCGACCTATTGCTTGAACCTTGTGTTAGAAGGGTGTCCCAGGACAATATGCTGCCAATGGAATTTAACATTTCCTAACTCAAGATGCTATTATGTGTTTTTGAGCTTTTGGAGAGTGTATATCTCTTCCTACTCCAAAGAACTAGCCTAGCTAATATGTTGGTGTAAAAGAGCCCTAGAAAAGAGTTACTAGATCAATTTTAAGATTACGCAATGTTTTTAAGAGCTATTCATTACTCAAAGGTAACGGAAGTGAAACTCATGATGTATGACTCTGACCCAAATAATGCAAGGATAATAATGAAATATGACTCTTTTCATTCCATGAATCCTAGCTATGGGAGAGAGAGAAAAATTTCCAAATCAACTCAAATACTACAATGCAATGCACAATTTCCTTTCAGATGTCAATGCAAACAATCATTTATCAATGAACAATCTCTATATGTATTTTTCAAATACTTCAATAAACTCTAAAATTTGATTTTTCAATGTTTTCGAAATGACAAAAACAAAATCTTGAAAGAAAACTTGTTGTTCACTTTCCAAGAAGAACTCTGATTAATGAGAAAAGAAAATCAAATCGTACAGAATCAAACAATAACAACCCAATCAACTCTTTCAATGAAAGTAAAAACAAAAAGCAAACCAATGAGTCTTCCCAATGCAAATGAAAAATGTTCTTTCAAACCGCCAATCAAATGAGAAAACACCAAGCACTTAACTCTCTACCAATCACTGGTTCTCAGCTAATCAGACACACTCAACTCTAGAAGTCAGAGAGAAAGAAAATGCCAAATAGAGACAAGAAACGAAAGTCAAGCTACCAAGGGCAAGAAAGACCTAGAAACCCTAAATCTGTTCCAGCAAGCAAACTAAGGCAAGAGATATATAAATCAATGATCCAATAAGCCAAAAAGATGTAATTCAACAAATCTGAGCAGTTGAAAAAATCAAAATTCAATTTCAAAATTTTCAAAAATCTTGCTCGCAGGTAAGCAGTGTTACACAGTGTGAGAAGATAGGATTCTCGCAGGCCACCTTGAAGCAAGGTGCGAGGTGTTCACACTGGACCCTATATGCAGGGTGCGAACTTGACTGGTTCTCACAGGTTTTCAATGAACACAGTGCGAGAACTCCTGAAGATAATAAAAATTTTGAAAATGTAAGCAAAATTCAAACTGGCTTATAGACCCAACAGGTCTCTCAGGATATCCTGAGGACTCAGAGACTGACAAAACAGGAGAAAAATGCAAATAGAGAAAATGGCCACAGAAAATTCAAAAAACCATCAAGAAAAATGGAATAGCTCCCCAGTGGAGTCGCCAATTTTGTTTTAGGATTAACCCGTAAGTGCGGACACAAATCGATCTCCCTAGATCCACCTAGATCTAGAACAAAACAGGACAGAATAATACACTTTCCCTAGATCTAGCCTATTGAATGAACTAAGAGACGAGGATCATGGACATACCTTATGAATTCTTTCCTTATGTCTCTGTTGTTCCAAGCTTCGCTCCAATTCTCTTGTGTCGTTCAGATCACAACAGTACAAACCAATCGAAGTAAAGGAAGATTAATATATTCAATAGCTAGTCTATACATATGATCAAGGAGTTATGTAATAAAGTGACATCATCTTTATGGGAAAGGGACATATTACTATATTGAATTAATTGAAAGTGAAACTTACAACCTAAGCCTTGATGTCATAGGTCTCCTTTCGATGGATCCTAGCTCTGACACACACACTTGCTCATGCATGAAGAAAATCAACCACTTTTGATGACCTTGTTATTGTCTCTAGCTGTTGTAGCATCAGTCCTTCATACAGGCTTTCAATAATTCTCCAATCAATCTCTTGTTAGCTTTCTTCTTAACCTTTTCCATGAGCAATCTCCTCAATATATAGGAGAAGATAGATTAGTTACTTGGATAGGAAATGATCCCAAGATATCTGGAATGCCAGAACCTGAATAACCATTCGAAGCCAACTCATGTTTCTAGAAGATTCCCTTCTAGAAGATTCAAGATTTTATCTTTTTCCTTCCTTTGGAACATGTTCGCACCCTGACAGTTAGTTACAGTGTGAACCCTTCGCACCCTATCTTAATGCAACCTGCGAGAATCAGGCATTCTCGCAGACAAATATATAGGTAGCCTGTGAACATCCCTTAAAAGCATGATTTCTGGAAGCAGAGAAATGTAACTTTTCTCAGGAAAGTGTTCTTAATGAAGAGCTTGTTTTTCCATTATCATAACATCATCACGATGACCAAAATTGTGGATAACAGTGTGGACATTGGATTTTCTTCTCCATTTTTTATCAAGGCCTCATTCTGAGCTTTATCTTGATCACTTGGTGTATTTGTCAATGTGGTGTCTCCTTTTGAGTCAAAACCTCAGTCTCCTCCAAATTTTCTTGAGCATCCTTTCCACTAGACATCCTTGTTTCTAAACTCTAGACCTCAATTTTTTGTGTAGATGGAGGTGTTGGGGTTTCTCCCTGCAAGACTTTAGGAATGCCATTTCTTCGATGCCTTTGGAAATTATAGAATTTGACCAACTTATCTGGAGCCAAAGTTTGGACTCGGCTCAAGACTTCTCTATAGGATCTTGCTCCTCGGAATATATCATCCTGGGGAGAATCTTCATGCTCGTATCTTTTCAAATTGTAAAGGGCCATGTGATTTCCTACGATCTTCTGAGGATCATGTTTCTTGAATTCTATATTGACAAGTTTGATTTCCTCCAGGGATGCGGCCTCTAATTTCGAATGGACAAAATCTAACAGGGAAAACATGCCAATCTGTAAGGGAAAAGTGGGTCATACCTTTTTCTGCACTGCCTTAGGTTACTTGTTGATTCCCTCAAGCATAGTCTGATGCAATACATCACGTCACACCAATCAGTCTTGTAGAAACTTCAGCAAGGCATGTGGAGGAATTGAACAACCAAAAACCTTCATATAAGAAAAATTCTCTTCAATATACCAATCCGCTATCTTCCCTAGGTTGATCACTATTTTGTCTGATATCCTACTAGGTGGGCACCCATATATAGCAACATGCATCAACACCACCACATAATTTCATATTTCATAGAAGAAATATTTCTCTTTATTTTTCCGTATCTTCGAATGATAAAGATGTATTGGTTCGACACTGGTCAGAGTCCATCTCCAACCCATCAAAGGAAAAGGTGTCATAAAACAAACGACATCCATAAGGTATGTCAACATATAAAATAGGGCAGGTCATCCTTTGGCTTTCAACGTCTGATATTCAATGATTTCCTTGGCCAAACTGTCTGATAATATCTTGGCCCAATTGAATGAAAAACCCTCTATAAATTCATGCATGATCGGTACCCATGATAACGGGAAGTGGGAAGAGTTTTACCTCCTGAAAATTATACAGAGCATCATGGCCACGTACATCATATGAGATTCTAATGATGCAGTGGCGTATATGCCATGGGTGTCTGCTATGAATTTCTAAAGGTGTGCCCACCAATATTTGATCAAGTCAAGGTAATTTTGTACACCTTCTGGGCACTCTTATTTATTGAAATCCTTTAAGAAAGTGTTATTATAAATATGTTTGAATGTCGAGGAAAATTTTTACATCACATGTATATGTTATGGGAAGAAATATCCAACAACAACTTTCTGTGAATTGCAGATGGTCCTGGTCACGATGTCAACGTTCTCCAGGGTCCAACCTATCATGTCATTATACAACATGATACTCGACCACATGGCTATCTTATGCAGCTCTGATTGAGCTACGTATTTGATCTTCATTGCCTGAGTTTCGATCCCCTCATTATCTGACTCTTCTGGACAGTTATCCAGTTCATATTGTTGGATATTGCATACTTGCATCCAGGTTTTTATGGTCTCCACATCTCTCGGCGATGTTTCCAACAGGACATATGTGTTTTGGCTCAAGCTCTCACCCTTCCCTTTAACCATTTTTCATGGAGCCATGATAGTAGCAAAATCAACATTGTGTTACCTGTCACAAAAAATGCACAAAAATTATTATCTCGCTAAGCTTGCTCTGTGCAAAACATGAATGGAATTCAGAATGAAATATCTTCTTCACCTTAAGTGAATCAATTTGCATATACCTTCACTGACAATGTGTTTACTTCCCTTAACAAAAATATTTGGATGATGATCCAAGATATTATTTGAAATCATTTTCCCTAGATTGGCTATTAATGACATTAATGGTTGGTAGTTCATGATCGGGAAAAGCATAGATAAAAATTTGAATTTATCCAAATGATGATTCAATGAAATCTTAACATGAGATAAATGATGTTTAACCTGTTAATTAATTATGTTTAACAACCTTAATGCTTTTCAGACATTCGGGCCTCGGGGTATATGACAACATCTTGATGTATGATTCCTGGTGCTCGAAACCACAAAGGATTAATTACTCGTTAATTGTCTTTAATCCTTAATTTACTCTTTTTATTGCTTAAGACATTTTGAGAGTTTGGGTTTTGTTAATTTAGAATGCGATGGATGGTGAATACCCAAACTCTGAGTGTGTGAAGCTATTAATTACCCATAATTGAGATTAGTTTATTTAACCAAGGTTTAATATTTTGAGACTTCATGTTTCGTATATTTACAGGTTAGATCTTCTGTCATTTTCCCAAAGGGTCGCTTCCTGTAGTGACGTGTCAAATCTTAGGGAGGTATACATGTATATGGTGACTAGGATCGAACACTTTTTGCATATCAGGACTTCAAAGGTGATGCATGTTAAAATTCCTAAAGTATGAAACTCTGAAACTCGAAACTCCAAAGTATTCTTTAGTGATTTGACTCTTTAAAGAGTAGGCAGCTCCATAACTTCTAAGAGATTAGGATCGTTTGATTGGACGGAAGACTTGATCAATGGTGAGAATCAAGCATGCGTTGTTTAATATAAACGAGAATGAAATCTATTTAAAGTCTGAAGTTTAGAAATATATTATTTTTCCAACACGGGTCATCCTAATTTTGTAGATACACCATGTGTAATATAGGGTAGATGTCTAGTCCTATTGGCTAGTCTCAAACAGGTGTTCCAGGTAAAAAAACCATAATGTATTCATTGTGAATCCAAATTGAGTGAGCCCAGTTGCATTGAATAGTGGATAGGACATAGTATTTCAGGTACAATTTTCATAATTTTATATCAATTATTATGCATGAGGAATGTTGTATAAGTTCTCTCTATAGGAAAGGCCAAAAATCAGCAAGGTGTAGGGAAATTATCACAATGTCCACTTGGCACATACAACTTTGTTCAGACCCATGGAATTGCAGAGAAGAAATTTCATAGTACTACAGGTCTCAATTTCAGATTGATAAGGGCCGAAATTGTAGAGATACATCATAAGTATGGTCAGCCAGGAGGATAGACTCCAAATCAGGGTTTCAAAGGTATGTTCACTTAAAACTATCGTAACTTTTGATTGGAATGTCTGATTGAGCTGATTCAAAATCCATTAGAAAGATAACACATAGAATATCATATTGGAACAAATATTAAATCTATTTGATATATTTATCCTTAATATATTGAGCTTGTGATTTGAGGGTTGGAATTAGACCTCAATTAAGAATCAATTGAAATACCTAAATTTACAAGAGATGAAGATAAAGATGAAATCAATCCTATGGAATGGTTGAGGTTGGTAAAAGAATATAATATGACTCCTATGAAGGAAACAAATTATTTTTTTGATGAATCTTGGAAGTGGTGGATGAATTTTTATCAAAATACTAGATGGCACAGCACATGGGAATAATTTGAAAAATTCTTCTCAGATAAATGGATTAGGGATAAAAAAAATGGAGGAAATGTATAGAATTCAAGATGAATTAAAAGAACAAAAGGAAGAGATTAAGAGTAAGGGTGAGGAGATATCTAAGATAATATCCCTTAATGAATCACTCATTAAGGAGGTTAAGAACCTAAAGCAAGAAAAGACTAGCAAAGGAAAGTGGGAAAAAGATGAATCAAGAGAAGATTTGAAAAAGAAAGATGAAGAGATATGTATATTACAAAGCCATAATAAAAAAATCTTTCATGAGATTAAGATATTGAAATAAGAAAAGAATAATTGTCAAAATAAAGAAGAAATAAGAATCTTTGATGAATAATATACCAAAATAATGCAAGAGGAAATTTGCAAGAAGGTTTAGGAATCATTAAATGCAGATGAGGTAAAGTAAAAAATGCAAGCTAGAATTGAAGAAGGACGTTAGAATTTGTTATATGGGATCACATTGCAGCTTAAAAAGGAGAAAGAAGATGAGATTCAAGAAGGTCAATAGAAGATACTTGAAGAATTTGAACTGCATCTAGAGGATGTACATGCCAAATATGATGGTATTATCTAAAAGGATAGAGTAATCAAATACCAAGCAAAGATGAGCGAGCATTCCATTGTCATTGAAAATAAGATAGATGGAATGCATGTGTAGAGTGAAGGAATACCATCAAATGTGAACCTGTATTGACACCCTCATTACCAAGAAACATTTCAAGGAAGACAAAAAGAACGATATCAAAATTATGAAGGAAGAAGGTGGAATACTTTTCAATATTCATGGAACAAAGTATCACCAAACTACTCTTCAATAAGCTATTATCAGAGACCAACAACGACTAAAAATTGGAGAAGGTTGAACAAAAATACATGGAATCTGTTGGTGTGGAATTGATCAGACCAGGTTCCTTCTCAGGTTACCAATAAAAGGTACTGTGCAGCCTAGAGCGTTGGCATTTTCATCTCCTCCAAAGAGAAGAAATCTCACCTGAAGTGAAACTAAGAGAGAAAGATAGGGAAGGACAAGAGAATACTTAGGTGGGTTCCCATAACTTTCAATATTCACCGTGATCTTACGCAAGATAGGCTAACTACAAAAAATATCAAATCTCATAAACATAGGAACTAAAGATACTTAAGTTGTGAAAATCATTCATATGCAAAAAACACCATATGGAGCTTACGAAGCATAAACAAGTATTGTAAATATACAATGCATAAGGATAAACATGGAATGGTGCATCATATTTAAAATTTTTGGATCCTTCTTTATATATTACAATTAGAACTTATCAGATACAACCTCAGAGATACAAATTTGTACTATGTTACATAATATTGACTCTGGACTCATGGCGCAGAGCTCTATTTACCCAAAACTATATACAAATTACATTTATAGAACCTTTTCTCAACTAAAACCAACCTATCAACAATAGCTAACAACAAGAACCAAACCAACAACAACAAAAACAACCCGCAAAAAACAACAACAACCCAAGAACAACCCTTTTACAATTGTATATATTTCATATATATAAGTTGATTGGGATATTCTAGCTTTGAGCTTGCATGCTTTCTTGTTCTGTTGCAACTACTTTTTCCTTGCTGGCATTGCACTGTCCTTTTCCACAACCTATTTATGTTACCTTTCCTTGCTTCATTGTCCAACTTCTTTTGTATCTTTCACAACTCATGATAAAACAAAACAGGTACTGTAGTGCTTCCTGCATAGCTTCAAATCCAAAAATGAAGGGCCCAACAGGATATGAACACAAGACTTGACTCACCCTCGAGTACAGTAATTGGCCCTTTTGAAGCTTCTAGGAGTAAATGTTGATTTCCCTTGTCCTCCTTTTCCTCTTTACTGTCCTCTTCTAATTGCGCTTTCTCTTTCTCTTCAAACGAAGGACCCAACTCTAGGACAAAATCTAAGGCCCACTTCTTGACTTCCTTAAATTTCCCACCTTTATCCTGCCATTTCCTGGAAAGGAGTGAGGCCTCAACGGCGAACTGTTGGGTCACATCTATGATACATTATTTGGGATTGTATGCGACCAAAGAGTTCCATTCAAAGTTTTTTGTTGCATCGAAATGCTGCATTTTCATGTATATTGTCTGAATGATAGGTCAAAATTCACGCAGATAGTTATTGGCTACAGATTGCACCTCAAATAGAGAGTTTAACTTATTATCCGCTTGCTGAATTTGATCGAACTTCTGTTGTTGCTCTAGCGGATCCATAGTAGCCACAACTTCCTCATTCAACAACTGGATTATAGCACACACATCCTCTAGATTCTGGTTGTTCCTAGCAATAATTCCCATGCAATCGATGACTTCTCAAAATATCTTTGTGCACTCAGTTGTGTGCTTGTGTAGTGCTACTCTATCGTTGTTTCCTTCTAGCACTATTTTCTCCATATTCTCCTGCAGCTTCCAAGGTTGTTGCTCTGCTTCTTGTTGACTATGTCACAACTACACTTCCATATACTATACATGAATGGCTAATTGTTACCATGCTTGGATTAATTTGATCTAATGCTCTGGCCCTCCTGCATCACTAGCTTCTGGCATTTGGGGTGTGACCTTCCATATTTTCGGCCTAGCTTCAACAAGCCTCTCCTGAACTCTTTCCAGTCTGTACACCACCTGGATCTTGGCGTATTCTTCCTATTTTATGCATGCTTGAGAAAGGATCACTTCCTATGTATATCGTTTGACCTATTGGAACCTCTTCTTCAGTTGATCAGTTGAGGCTCTGATCATTCCGACTAGCTATATTGTTGGATATTATGCAAGGTCAACAAAAGAAAGGGTGGCTTCCCTCGGTGCTCAAACATATAGTGGAATTCCACTAGTCGTTGAATTCTCTAAGGGATTCTCTACCTCCTCCTCTCCTATGGATGGTCCTGGAACAAGCCTCAACCTCAACATTGATGGAATGAGCGTTAGAACGTCCATTCTGGCCAGGAAGAGTTGCAACAACTCTGCACATTGCTGAAGGTTTTGGAGAACTAGCTCCATCTGTTCCTACATTGTTGTTGATCTCTATCCTAAAGTCATCTCAGGATCCTTCTTAACCTCTTGCATCTTCGCCTCTTTATGTACCTCTGCTTCCATATTTTCATTGCACATAGCACCCTCAACCTTGGTCATTGAGGAAGTGTGTGTTGGCAGCCATTTTGCATGTTTATCCTATCTTTATATGTTGCCTACACAAGTGTTTTGGAACCCTTGATTCTCATCGCAATATTTTGAATAAAACAACACTATTATTTTGCGCATTTGCACACCTGCCTTTTGTTCTCGTTTTAATGACTGCAAGTGTGAAAACTTTGAGTTCGAAGTCATGTCGATGGCATTAAAATTTTCACTGGATTATTATGGTAACTCTTGTCTATGTGTTCATTACATTTCCTATTCAATTATGGTCACACAGTTGGAAAGACACCAAAACTTTTATTCATTTGGCATTTTTTGTTGTTGTTAATATAACTTCATTTTTATAAGATTGTGATGGTATTCTAATGATTATGATCGAGTCTTTGATTCAATGGTGGTTGGTTGTTCTATTGTTTTTGATCGAATTCAATGATCTCATAACAACGCATTGACATTGTGATTAGACCCTTAGTGCAATGGTTTCATACAAAGCATACTTTTTATGATTGAATCCTCGGTACTATATTCGAAACATTGTTTTGGTTTTAAATCATGCAAACACGATTGTTGTGCAAATATTCAGGTTGACTCATCATAGTTTTCAATGGTTGTTTTATTGGCATTGTTTTAACATACACCACCAGTGATTTGAACCACCATATGCGTCGTCGATTGTACATTTGGATATGAATTTTTTGCATGGGTTTATTGCCTTCTACCACCCTCGCACACTTAGGCATTAATGCCTACCTTCTATCCCAGGTTACCTCTGTTGGTTTTGGGGAAATCCCTGAGCTTTCGATCCTGCGTATACCCTGTCCAAACCCTTGTCCCTTTACCTGGCTCATTGCGTACTCTCTCCTATGGAACCTGTGGTGTGCATAGAGCCTAATGGCCGCCAAACACTCCTTCTATTTGACAATGCTTGGGAGGATTTGAAAAATAGTAGCTGGTTGGTTTTTATCCAAAATTTTGATGGTTTCAACCTTTCGGTCGCCCAACATTTTTCCCTTACCTTTGATGGATGTAGGGCTAAGGTCGGAGACATACAGCTTGAGCTAAATGAGGAATCCCTCAGCTCAGCTACATGCTTACCAGCTACAGGGCAGAGGTGTTTTAAGAACTCCAAAGTGGAAAAGGTGTCATGGCCGCTCCTATTCACATCAAGGAAGATTGTTAGTTGTGATAGAGGTATGTCTGTCACTGCCCTCAAACCAAGGTGGCATGATCTATTGGCAATTGTTAAGCAGTTTGTGACTTGCGAAGGTCGTTATGGTTTGGTATTTCTGTATCATCTTTGGTTATTGATGAATTTTATAGACTACCCTCTGAACATGCCCCACTATCTCCTATGCAGTCTTTACAAAAGGTCCAAACGATTTAAGCGTGAGAATGCTAATAGAAGCCTTTTCCATCACTACTTGATCAAAATCATTATCGTTCATCATTTAAGCCTTAGTGGCGACTGTTGGCAAGACTTCCTATCAATGAATGGCTTTTCCACCCCCGAGTGTGTTCTAATGGATAAGGTTGTGGTTACTGAAACTCTGGTTGGGCCAGCCGTGCCATCTCCTACCCTTCTACCCCCTGTCAAACCCTCGAACTGCCCCAACTTTGACCTACCTGATACCATGGCCGACTCGTGTGCTAAAGACAATACTAAGGCCGTCAAGAAGCCTGTAAGGAAGAAAGGAAAAGGTTATATTGGTGTCAACAGTAAGGGAAATAAAAATGCACGATGGATATCGAGATGTGCTCGAAACAAGCCCAGACTGAACATTAACCAAAATCCTATCATCTTAAGCAAGGATTTAGACTCTAATATTGAACATTTCCTAGCCGAGGAATACCCTTACTCTCATGGCCTCTGCTCTATGGAACCCTATGACTATGTTTCCAACTTACCTCCATGCCTCAAGAACGACCCTAACTTCCTGGGAATTAAGCTTCACAGTGAAACCCCTGGTAACTTGAACGAACCCTCACCTATAATGCCAAGGCCTGATCAACCATTGTGTACTCAATGTAGTTCTTGGCTTGAACATTATTACACCGGTGTTCCCCTGTTGCAATCTAAGATTAAATTGTTAGAGGAATGAGTTACTATGTTGTTAAAGGAGAATGATAGGCTACAAGACAACGAGAAGAAGCAAAATACCACCGGTTCAATTGTCTTCCGAAATGTTGAGGCAGCAACGACCTTTGTCAATTCAAAGTTATCCTGATCATTTTCTTACTGCCTAGGTATGTATTTCAACATTGGTTTTGTTTTATGAGTTGGTTTTAATTAGTATGACCGATTGGGTTTGCTTTCAATTAGTTATATTCGTTTTAATAGATTCAAAACGATTCTGTTATTTTCGAATTACCAAAAATGATTTCGTTATGAATCATGTACAAAATATTTGTTTGCTAAACTCGGACACAACTATGTTTTGATTGATACAATTTTGCATTAGTATAACAATTGTGTCGGCCCTAAGTTAGTTCGATTCATTTCTTTTGGTTTGATTCTGAAACGATGTTGTATGCCCTGAATTAGCATAGTCATTTGTATATGCATTGAAGATTGATTTGATATAGTTCTGTTAGTTTTAAATTAAATAAAGATCTTGTTAGTTTTGTTTTGATTCAACAATGATTTTTTTAAGTTCCGAGTCGACATAAACTATTGCGTTTGTATTGAATGAATATGAAAGATTTGTTTGATCGGTTATAGTCTGTTTCGATTGAGATTGATTCAATAATGATTTCGTTGGTTTTGAATTATCAAAACAACTCTGCCTGCTCTGAATTTCTAATAAAAAGTGTTTGACAGATTGCATATATCCATGTTACCACTCGGTTAATTAAACACAATTTATGTCTGTTTCAAATTGGCATAAAAATTTGGTTACTTCTGGCATGAACGATTTGTTTTGTTTCAATTAGTAATTAAAGATTTGTTTAATAAGTCGAATATATTTCTGTTAGCTTTGGATTTATTTAAAATGATCTTGTTTTCAAATTAGACCAGCTACAAAATCGTGAGATTCTATAGCTAGTCTTAAAATTTAGATTTTTGTTAATTTTACAAATAAAACATTATCTAAACTTGTTTATTCTTGTCCACTTTCAGGTGCATACGAATTTCAATGACAAGTTGGATATGCTGTGGCAGTTTAGAACATACTTTTGTTACATAGATCTGGTTTAAGTTGTTAGTTTTAGTTAGAAATAGACATTTGGGAGATTCTTCCCATATTTTCTGTAAACAGTGGTTGATAATTCCCACAGGGATGTTTTACCCTGTGGCCTTTAAATACTTGTTATTTTTTGTAATGAAGGCATAATCACTGTTGGGAGAAGTAAGACTTTGGACTTATGAGGATACAAATTGGGATGAAAGTGGATATTTTGTAACAGCTTTAGCTTTCAATATATCAAACTTTTATTTCAAGTTTTCTTCATATCAGTTTGCAATCAATTATCGACTACTTTAGCTATCATAATTCGTTGCAGGTTGATGTGATTTGATTTATGTGTGGTCCATATCTTATGTCTCTTATTTTAAGGTACAACAATTACTGTGTTTCAATTTAATGAATTAAAGGTTTATCTTCTTCGTTAAATGAATCATTTTGTACAAATCTTCGCATACGGGTTTATCTAAATGTGATGATTTGCAAATTTTAAGATTGCCTTCATTTTTATGTCTTGTTTGTCATGTCAATTATATTCAAAGAGCACTGTTGCTTCCTGTTTACAAGAATCTTGTGGAAAATCTAGTGTGGGTTTCCTCCCATCGAACAACTGAATCAGATACTTTACATGGGACAAATTGGAAAGCGCTATTACAAGTTAGTTTATTAGTGTTATTTAAGTAGTTTAGATAGACATATATAGTTCAGATTTATAGTTAGGATTATTGTTTTAATTGATCAGCTTAGACATTTTTCATTTTATTTCTTTCTCATAAAATTATAAATGATTACAAATGATTTTTGCTGTCATAGGATAGTTTACAAATGATTTTTGCAGGTTTTCATTTAAAATCTGTAATCTGTAAATATTGTACATTTGTGATTAAGATTTAATTGTGTTGATAGCTAAACATTTAATTAAGTAGAATTATTGTTTTATGATATCAGTTAGTAGACTGTATATATTTATTTCAGATTTGTTTATTAGTTCGCTTTAATTGTTGTTTTCATTTAGATTAGTTCCTTTAGTTAGTTTTCTTTTGTTTTCCTAGGACTTAGATCGGCCAACGGAGCCGCTAAACCCATCAGGGTGGATCATCCCAAACGGCTTGGGTTATTTAGACAACCCCAGACCAGATCCACTCCTCCAGTTGATGAGCGTTCATTTTCGCCCGTCAACAAATGGCGCTAGAAGGAGGGCCAGACTGATAAGCTGGCCTTACAGGATTCTTTGTTTTGAATTTAATTAATTTTCCATGGCTCAACAAATTACTGTGTTGGAACATGCTTTCCACTTCTCATTACTAGTTATTTCCAACAAGACAGTTGATCTATTTTCAGAACTCACCTTTGATGGTGAAGGGAACACATCTGCAGTAGACCATATTTCTAATTTTTTTTATATGTGTTTAAGACATAAGATCACCGATTCTAATGTTACATGCAGATTGTTTTCTCTCACTTTTTGAGGTCGGGTTAAGGTTTGGTTTGAATATTTTCGGGCTAATTCTATTCATTCTTTGTCTGAGTTTGTATTTGAGTTTTTATCAAATTTTAGCAACTATGATTATGATGAATTATGTGAAGAATTAAGTTGCTTAAGGAAAGAAAATGGTGAATCATTCAATGATTTTGCAATTAGGT
>ML786145.1:617403-679312 GCA_009831015.1 Picea engelmannii
TGAGTAGGACTGCACTCATCTTAATAAGGATTTTTCTATTTTTAGTCTCTTTTATTTTTAATAATAATGCTTGGTCAAAGTAACATCTTATGCATCACTATCTTAAGAAAAGAACTTGCTCGTACATGATATTTTATATGATTAATTTCTTCCTTTATTTTATAGTGAGATGATAGTGGATACAAAAACTGAAGTTTATCTTCTGCCAAAATCATTTCCTAAAAAGTTTTCTTTTGTTGTTTTGATTTTGTGTACTTCTGATTTTGAATCCCATTAATAAAATTTGATTTGGTTTGTTTTGTGTTTTTGTTTTCTTTGATTATTTTGAATGAATTTTCTTCTTATCTTTCTTTTTGAATCAATATATTTCTGATCAAAGAACTATTGTCGAAGGAAACATTTATTTTAAGACTTGTGTTTTTCAAGTGAATTGAAATAGTTCAAAGAGGTCTTGATATTAAGATATAGCTCAGACAATTGCTTTTTAAGTCAATTGTCACTCTCATTTTGTCCTCAAATTATCTTTGCTAGAGTATTACACCAAAGATATGGTTTAAATCTTTGAGAATTACGATGATCTTTAAACTTTTTATGCTTTCCATATTCTTAAGGAATCACTTTTAAGTGCTTCTCCATTCTCTAGATGATTTCTTAAAGGAAATCTAAAATCTCTAAACCATGATAAAACTTCCAGTTTTGAAAGAAAATAAACAACATGATAAACTATTCACCTGTATTGTAATTAACCTCCAGTATCACCCCGCTCTCTTTGTCATCAAGAAATCTATGATTCTATTATTATTTAAAAGTGGCATAAGAGGGTTGAAATCACTTATGTGTGGGAAGTGTGTGTAAACTCGTTGGGGTACTGAACAAGCTCGCTGGCAGTGGGTAAATGCACACATGATACCAAGACAACTTCGCCGGGGTACTAAACAGGCCTGCTGGCAACGAAGCAATGTTGGGTAGAGAGGTAGCAGGTATATATTTTTAAATTAGCTTTTATGGAAGTATGCATCATGTGGATACAACTATTGAATGGGATTAAAGCATTTGAGTGGGTTAAATAGCATCCCTGTCGAGGCTATGGATGCCTGCTGGCAGCAATGGCTCTGTCAATGGTATTGAATTTCTTTTATAAACATCGTGACTCTTTGATTAAGACATTATTTCAGGTCATAATCGTTTGCAAAGAAAATTCTATTGTCTGGTTATAACATTGAGCTTATCCTAATACTATACGGTCTCAGAGAGAATTTATTTCAGGGAGCTTAAATCATTTTTCAAGTTTTATTATTTTCTTCCTAAGATGAAATATTACCAGATCAGAGATAACTGCTTCACCCAGTAAGTTGCCATTTGTTGGGCCCCAACAAATCCCCCTATATTTTTACAAAATTTAAAGGGCCCCTAGTAGAATCTTGATAATTATAATGAGCTATAGAATCAACCTTTTCAAATAGTTCTATGCCTTGGCTTGCTTTGATACAAACTTAAGACATTCACTATAGTATGAAACATTCATTACAAGAGTATATGACAAAAGTTAGAAAGGAGCATAAAAATCTCAATTTAAACAAAAACGTTAATTTTTATTAAATGTTTACTTTCGTTTAAATTATGATTGTGTGTTCATTGTTTTGCTCATTAGCAAGTTTGACTATTTTGAATAATGTGTTCAATACTTCATCAAATTTAATCTTGGTTGGTTTCTCATTTTCATGAAATCATTTGGTAATGTTAATAAATTAAATTCTTTTTGCATCTCATTTCAAAATAATAATAATAAAATAATTATCTATCATTTGTTTGATTTTGTAAAAAACTAAAATTAATATTTTTTCTTCATTAACTTGAAGCTTCTAGATTATATTTGAAAACAAGTTATAAATAATGTTTGTTTATAAGTTATAGTTAGTTTAAATTCATTTTTGTTTTCTAGATTTTGTTTTATTCTCAATTTTAGGTTATTAATTTTTAGGTTATTAATTTAGGTTTCTTTTTGTTTCACAAGTTTCTATTATCAAATATTTGATACGGATCTGATCATGGCTTGATTTTATTATCCAAATACGTTCAAGATGATTGATCCAAAAATAATTGTGGATTTCTACAAATAATTTTATGAGCAACAACAGATAAAATTTGGAAATACGTCAAGATCAGACACACGATTTTGAAGGACTGATTGCAGCCAAACCGTGAGGAATTTCAAGAAACGGTTGAAAACCCAGAACCAAAATGGAACCATTTACCTTCCACGAAGATATTGTCCCAAAAAAATGCACTATTTGAGATATATTTGGGTCTCTTTTAGAGGAAAATTTCAGGTGGCGGAAATTAATAGTGACGCCCAGACTGTTCATTCATTTTATAAATATATGAGAAAGATCAGAGCCATGGGGGATCGAAGAATTGGAGAGGAGGATTTTAATCCTTTCTCTTTTATATATTATTGTTTTTGTAAACTTTTTATTTCTTTTCAAAAGGAGTAATGGATGGCTAGAAGCTTTGGGAGGATGGACAGGTATTTTTAAAGAAGAATATGGAATTCCAAGTTGCTTAATGGCTTTTGTCCTGTAAGTAAAATGGTTTTATTTTCATATAATATCTTCATATTCTTTCAATAATTGATTATGCATTGCTTTAAATAGATTCAGTCTTTTTTTATCAATACATGGTTAATTATTATTATTTATATATTAATTTTTCCAATCTTTAAGAGTTTATTATCCAAAAAAATTCTTCCAGGACTACAATATGGGCATGTGATTTTGAGAAAGAATATGGGAAAGTAATTCATCTTTGGATTTAGACCTGTGTGATACTTATTCCATTTCATTCTTTCATTATTGTTATATTATGAAAATGTTATAACGGTTGATTTTAGCTTTAGCTTGTCAATCATATGGTGTTTTCATACTGTTAAATGTTATATGTTGCCCATAACTTCTTATTCCATTTTTTATGTGTGATCAATCAATCATTTGATTATTATGGAATTTATTTCTTATGTTAAATGATGGATAATATCAATACCCAAAATTGAGTTTTCTTTCATTCTTAAATATTGAGTATCTTAAGATCACACAATTTTTAATTAGTTGTCTTCATGTTGTTATTAATTTACTCCAATATCAAATACTTCTTTGAATGTATTCTGGAAGTGCTAGTATTGTTCTGTTATAGGTTTCTCTTAACAACAGTACAGGCAGGAGCTCATACAACACAGAAAGATAAGTTTCGTCGATTAGCGACAGGTTATTATGTGTGTTATTTAGTTAAGTTGTTTATGAATGAAACAATGAATGTATGGTTCAGCTTTGACTATCCACATGTTCATGTTTCATTAATTTTTTTGCAAGATTCTTTAAATTTATAAAAGAAAAACAATGAATATTTTTATGTGCTTTCTTTATCTTCTTCCTAGAAGTAATCATTTTTCCATTGATTTTCATAAGTTTCGATTAAAACTTGTAGCTTGTAAATCATGTAAATAAATGAGACTTGTATATCGTTTGCTTAAATATAACTACTACAGTTACATTAGAGCATATGTACATATATATAGTGTTTAGTAATTAGTTAGTTATTTCTCTCTTTTATTTGTTTCTTTTAGGATTCTTATATTAGCTAACAGAGCCATTAAACCCGTCAGAATGAGTTACACCAAATGGCTTGGGTTATTTAGACAACCCCAGACCGGACTCGTTCTTCCAGTTGATGGACGATCAATTTCGCCTGTCAACAGTGTGTTGGGGACTTTAGACTTGTGGATTTTCTACCATTTGCATCTTTGTTGAAGACAGAGTGTCCTTGTGCTGCACAAAAGGTATGATATGTTGGTCCTGGGCTTCAGGGTTTAGGCAAGTCAGTTGTAGCCTCTGCTCAAGTACTTCTAGATTTGGACCAGGAATTTATGGTCTCTACTCGGGTATTTGTGGGGGATCGAACTACATGTGTTCTGGATTAGTGGTTTCGGGTGGACTGTCAGTTTATAGAGTTGGAGACTGGGGTTGTGATGGTGATGGAGGATGCTCAGTGATGATGGTGGATGTATGGGTGTCAGGCTCAGGGTCGTCCTAGATATATATGATAGGGGTTTCTCGAACCACTAAGTGAGTGCGGGGGATGGTGGATGAAATGGATGGGGGGTTTATAACCTTGCTCGACGAGATCCCCATCCTGGTTTTCTTTTCCATAGGCTTTGTGATGAAGGAAACACTAAGGATTTCATTGACAGCATTACCTTTCAACATATATTGCTGCAACATTTGTGGGAACATCGACAATGTTCTTTTCTTGCGCTGCAGTGACTACATCTCTTCCTCCTCTTTTGAGTCCATCTATGGTGGAGTTTCTTTCTTCTATGTCACTGGGCTGGAACTCAGTCCTACCCCTTATTCATGACCTTTCTTCTTCAGCAATGTGGTGGAAAAGACATAGTGCATCCCCAACTTGCATGGGTTGCGTTTGACTCTAGGCCATGACATCACATCCTTTTCAAAGGCCTCTTCATCCAAATAGAATAGCAACATACACAAGTGGAAGTACTCTCTATTGGGATACCTCAACCACACAAATGTATGGTGTCAGTTTATGTTGAATGCTATGTTTCTCATATTGTTGTTAAGAAACTCTTGTGGAATGCACAACCTCTGTGTTGCATCAATAATTCTGTTGTACCACTTGGAGAACGTCATGTTGTTGAAGGTGATGTTCTCTGAGTCCGCTCTTGAATTCCAGGGCTCAAAATTTTTTGCTAGTCGCCCTTTATCTGCTAGCGCCAATGGTGTTCCAGTGGGTGGCATCCACTTGAGCATTGAAAAAACAAGCAACAAGTATCCATAGTTGAAAGTACCACCTTTCTCCTGAGCTTCCACACAGGCCACAAGTAATTCCTCCAACATGTAGATTCACTAGTTGAAGACAACGCCATTGGCGCAAAACTCCACCACTGATAAAACATCCAATGTGCATTCTCCCTTGTAGTAGGACCTCATGAATTTTCTAGTTATGTTGTAGCAGTCAGTCTTGACTATCTCAGGTAGTATGGGGTCGATCATGGCTATGCACCCCGCCCTATTTGTGTGAAATATATCATATAGGCTAGGCTCCCCTTTCTTCTTTTTGTTCTTGTTGGGACCATAGAACCCTTTGGACATATCCTCTCCCTCGAGGGACAATCTAGTAAGTTGGTGGATGTCTTATGCATGGATTGGATATCTCCTATCCAACCACAGACTCCTGTCATGCACCCTTCCGATCATAAATTTGGTACACCTCGAAACTTCGCCAGTGGTTTTGAACACTGGTAAGTCCCTGAGCTTCATGATGGTTGAGTTGAAAAAATTAATAAACTCATGATTTGGCACAAAATTCATGCCTCCCAACTCATCTAGAGCGATACTCTAAAAAATGTCTATGTTCATCTACATGAACAAGACCTGGTCTGTTAAGTCGAGTTTGAGGAGCTTGACTTTCTCTACCTTCACCTTGAGATCTCCCACGACCTCAAGCCAGGGATCGTAGAGTTCATCTGGTATTGCATCCTTGCAAACAACACTTTGGCTCCATGTAGCTCTCGGCATTGTGAGTCCGAAATCAACAAATTTTGTAGGTGAAACAAAGATTGGGGATCACAACTAAGAGTCGAGGGATTACACAGGCTTTCTCAGTCTTTAGAATTCATAAATATCTAAGTTCTTTCTCGGAAAAAATTCGTTCTACAATGAGTTGTCAAATCCTTTTACTCAGGCTTAGCTAGAAAAATTAGTAATAATTGGTATTCGTCATTACCCTATAGAGGCAACTTGGATCTGAGTTTTCCAATGGGACTATTGAACGGGGTAAATCTTATTGGGTGATTCTTGCATTTATTGTGCAAGTTGGATAGGGACGTGGTCGATTTCAGACCTTACCATTTGACAAATGAGAATCTTGACACAAATATTGATGGCATCTTCGCGTATCATGGCTTTATGGCTTAATTGAATTCAGATGGGGTACCGTAGTAGTAATAAAGGTTGTGAATGGAGTCGTTTTGTGTCGCACATGGACTCATATTGCATTCAGATTCACTCTTCCTTCGACCACAAAATGGGTTCCCTTCATATTAATGACTGTCATTAATAAGTTCTTGACGTTTCTGATCCTACGTTGTTGAGTAAGTAGTTCTGCATCAAACAACACTTAGTCAAAAAAAATGAACTACATGTCGCGGCGTAACACTGCACACGCCAACTTTATTAACTGAATTTATAGAAATCGCAAAAAAAATCAATATAACTACTATACATGCTCCTTCGAACTAGAGAAATAGTCCTTTAGCTCAGTTATGAGACATATAGGGCTTCAGGCGAGTTCCATTCACCCATCCTGACCACAACATACCATCCAATTGCACAAGTTTGACTACTCCAAAATGTCAGATCTTCACAACTATAAATGGTCCCAACCAATGCATGCACAACTTTCGTGGATGCTTATAGTACCGACTATCATAGAGTAGGACCTTGTCTCCTTACGAAAATACTTTAATATTAATATGTTTGTCATGCCAATATTTCTGCCTTGCTTTCTCAACTAACTGATGGAAGTCTACTAAAAACATGGTCTATTCAAGTTCTTGTAACTCCATGAGCCTATGTGCAACTAATTCTTCCTCCGACATGTGTGTAATCTATGCAATATAAAAAATTGGATTAATGAATTCTTCAGGCACCACATCCTCTTTCCCATAAACTAGATGAAATGGAGTGTCCTGTAGGCCCATAGTACTATTGGAACTCTATCATCCCAATCTTCCATGTTTATGCAACAAAACATCGCTAACCCTCTCTCCAGAATCTTGTTAAATGCCTCTACTATTCCATTGTCTTGCGAGTGGTAGGGGATACTTTTATGATGTTGGATGAGGAACTTTGTTGTAATCTTTGCTATGGTACTACTAATAAAATGAGCTCCCTGATCACTGGTCAGACTCCTAGGACATCAAAATCGAGTGATAATATTTTCAAAAATGAACCTAGCAGCAGTATCGATCGAACAATCTTGAATAGTTGTTGCCTCAACCCAATGTGTAAGGTAGTTAGTTGGGGTAATAATGTACTTAGCCTTTGAATTCTTAGCTTTGGGGTTGATCGGCCCAATTAAGTCAACCACCCACTTCTCAAATGCTTGTAAATCTCGAACCGGTTGAATTGGTAATCCATCTCATCGTGATGGCTTACCCACTCTTTGAAAAACATTACATAATCTAGCATATGCCTTTACATCCTTGAAGAGTGTAGCCCACCATAGTCCATCTTGGAGTAATTTATATGCAATGGCCTTTCCTCCCACGTGACCTCCTATAAATCCACTGTGGCACTCGCATAGTATATCTTGTCTTTCATGATCCAAGACACATATCCTAAGGATACTATCTAGTCCCCATTTATACAATTTCCCTGCAATCAATTGATAGTCCGCTGCTCTAAACACCATATGGAGTTTATGGGTTGCAGAGTATGTTTCTAGGTAGACTCGTGTACTTAAGAAGATTGCTATATCTTCCAGGTATTCTGGTATGGCCTCGACCTAGAATAGGTATGCATCAAAGAGATAATCATTGACCGCTCCACCACTTTCCCCTGACTCTAATCTAGATAGGTGATCAAGCCATACATTACATCTTCCAAGATTAATGATTACTTCAAAAGAAAATTCCTGAAACAACTGAAACAATAGCAACCATCTACAAATTCTCCCTTCCAACACAGGTTTGTTAACTAGATATTTTAATGCAGAATGATCAGTAAAGAAATTAAAATGAGAACCTAACAAATAATGTCTAAAATTCTGTAAAGCGTAAATCATAGCTAAACCCTCCCTTTCTTTCATTGTATAGTTGTTCTCAACTTGCGACAACTTCTTTCTCGCAAAATATATAGGATGATCCATGGCTCCATCTCTTGGTTACGCTAAGATGGCTCCCAAGGAAATACCTGAAGCATCTGCATGGATGTGAAATTCGTTTTCCCAATTTGGAAATATCATAATAGGTGATGTGTTGAGCTTCTCTTTTAGGGTCTCAAATACTTTATCACATTCTGGTGTCCATTGGAACACTTCGGCCTTCTTTAGTATATTTTACAGAGGTGCAATGATATTTGCATATCTTCTGATAAACCTACGATAGTACCCTATGTGCCACAGCATGGAGCGCAACGTCTTAGCACTCATAGGAGGTGGCATGTTCAAAATAACCACAACTTTGGATGGGTCTACTAGTACTCCCTCTCGGCATACTATGTGGCCCAAAAATTTCCATGTGGCACACAAAAGACACACTTTCTGAGGTTCAACGATATCTGCAATTCCCTACATCTGTCGAACATTAAACTTAGTAGTGATACATGTTCCTTGAGCAGGCTATATATCGTCCAATCATCCATATAAACTTCTATAAACTTGTGAATAAATTCCCGAAAATTTGTTATCACAATCCTGGAGAAAACTGTAGGGGCGTTATTTAGGCTGAATGGAATCACATTGTATGCAAATGACCCCCATTATGTTATGAATGTGGTATTCCTTTTGTCCTCTTCAACAATACTTACTTGGTGATACCCCAAAAATCCATCTGTAAATGAGTAAGATTCTTTCCCCGCAACTTGTTCTAGCACCTCATCAATAAAAGGTGTTGAAAAAGGGTCATGCACATAGGCAGAGTTAAGGATTTTGTAGTCTACATATACCCTAATATCATGTGTACCTTTCATTCTCTAGATTACTATCGGTCTGACCCATTCTGCTTCTTTCACTACAAAAAATAAGTCCATCTTCTAGATTCTTGTCTATTTCCCTCTTAACCTTCTCTTTCACCCCGAGGTTAAGAAGATATGGTCTTTTCCTTACAGGCTTTGGTCCTGGCTTTAATTCAATTTTCATCTCTCCCATAACTCCTTTAATCCCTTTTAACTCCAAAAATGTCTTTGGGAACAAATCCTCATATTCTCGCAACAAACTCTATATTTATTGACTAGTTTCCTCATCCCAGTAATCTCCCACCATAGATATATTAGGTTTCTCCGTGGTCCCTGTATTGACTTTGCGCAACTTCAATGGGTGATTATAAGAACTATCGGTCTGACTGGGTACAATGTTCTGGATTTCTCTACTCCCTTCTGTTTCTTTAATGGCTAAGTTCCTCAATTCTTCTAACTCATTTGGGATTTCTAAATCCCTCTCAATCCTATAGCATTCGATAGGTCTCTTGTCCAATTTTAGATGAAGATTAGTCTAAAGTTCTTGGATATGCTTTGCACATATCATTAGGTCTAATTTATGTTTACTATTTCCTGTAAAAATAAATTATTTGATTCTTTTCAAGACTATTTCAAGCTCTGACTACTTACTTGTAAACAAAAAGTCCTTGCAAAAATGATCTACCAATGTTTTCCAGTCGCTGGTCTATATTCTGGTTTCTTCATGCATGAACCAAGTTTTCTGGATTGGACCTAGCAAGTGGGGAAATATTGAACCTAGAAGTGAGATAGTATTTTCACAACTTTTCATTGTGTCACACATTATTTAATATGTTCTTTGGGATCAGACTCTTGGTTGAACAATTGTGCAACTTTGAAATCCATCTTCATCTCTGATTCTAGTTGCTCCTTATTTTGAAATCTATATTTGATAGCTTTCTTTACATCGTCCCAATTTTCGAGTAAGGTTTTATGATTGGCCCACCATATGGAAGGGGTATATTGGAGGGATAAATCGAGTACTGAGATTCTTTGATACCCCACTACATTTTGTTCCATGCTGAGTAGAAAATTGTCAAGTCCTAAGGTACCATCATATATTGGGTGTTCTTTGACCTCGGTTCCAACCCATCTAATTGCTCTGACAATTGTGCATCTTCTTGAAAATATTCTGTATGAGATTTTTTGCCAACTGTCAAATGTTATTTTTGAATATTAGTCCACTGATTGTATACTCCTCCAACTTATTGATCCATTAGCAGTAGGATTTATGAAATATTCTCTTATTCCTATTGTTATAGTGTACAACTGATCCAAGTCTTATCCCTCCATATTGTTGTCCGTTGGTTCTGTATATCAAGGGCCTTCATATGAATTCAAGAGTTGAACCACTTTTATTCCATCTGCCTCAAATGCCATACTTCCTTTCTTTAGGTCAATCACTGCATAGTTGTCATAGGACCGGTCAATACCAGGTAGTGCAAGATAAGAGTCCTTATCCCCCATGATTTTGATCACCTCAAAATCAGCTACAGTCTTCACTCTTGCAACATCTATTTCCACATTCTCCATTCTTCCTATTGGGAAAATGAAATATTGGTTGGCCATTCTTAGCTAGATTGGGGAATATGTCAACTGGGGTTTTCCTAAATCTTCCCAAGTCTTTTAAGGCAGTATGTTAACATCATATCCTAGATCTAACATAACATACTTAATTCGAACTCGTCTAGTTGGGCTACTAGTCTAAATTCTTTTCCAGTTCATACTTTTCTTCTCTGCACTCTCTGAGTATTCTTCTCAGGAAGATTAGTCCTTATTCTTTCTTATGTGGGTTCTTCATTCCCTAGAACTATGTATAGCGCATTGCACAAATTTTATGTTAACTGGTCATTCCCAAGAATATCAGAAAATAACTGAAACCAAAGGCTGACTACATTTTTAGGTTGCTCTCGTTGTCTCATCATGACTACAGGGTTTTTAGGTTCAGGGGGTGAAGTAGGGACTTGAAAAATATTAGGGTAATTAATAGACTAAGGGTGCTTCTCTTGAATATCAGGGATAGGGATATTATGGAATACTTCTATGGCATTTTTAAAGAACAACTTTTGTTTCAGAGGATAGTATATGTCTTCCTTAGGTGTTTCTCTCTGGATCTGAGGTAAATTATCAACATCAACTCCAATATTTTCCCCTCCTTGAGTGATTATATTAAGGTTGGGAAGTTTTTTTCTAACAACTCTCTTTATTTTTGAACTAAGGATGTTAGTTCCTCGTTGACATACCCGATCTTCCCATTTTGCAATTAGTTTTGGGCAGTCTTCATTTACGTACCCATTGATTCTGGAGTGAGAGCACCATGGTTGCCTCAGATGAGGACAGTCTCTAGCCATATGGCCTTTCTTATCATAGTTGTAGCATCTACTTGGTCCTCTTCCCCTGGTTCTTCCTCCTCTAAAGTCTCCTCCAGCTCCACCTCCTCGACCTCTTTCTAGTCCCTGAGGGGTTTTATTCACCATGAATGTTGCTCGATCCAACCTATTCACAAGTGCATCCAACGCTCTACATTGATTAGTAGTGTGTGTGGTAGATGCGAAAAAATCACAATGTATAGTATTTGGTACTATTGAATACCTCTGAATAATGGGGAATTGTCTCGGCTCATTCCCATGGATTTGAAAAATCTCACAATGCTCCACTGTTTGCGCTACTTGGATACTTGGAAAAGCATGATATGTGGTGGGGTTATGGAATGGTAAATTCATAGACACTTGCAAAAATACTCTCATGGGACCTGGTGAGGGTCCCATCAGATTCTGAGGAGGTCCCATCCCCCTCATTCTTGGACATTCGTTTACCATATCTCCTTCTGTGTAGCATCTGATACACTAGAACTGCGGTTGTCCTGGTCTAGGTATCGTAAAATCTTGAATATGTTATGTAAGCATTGAAATTTTCCCTTGCAGTTGCACTAAATTTTCATCTGTTGGAGGTTTGGTCACTTTCAAGCTCCCCAGATATCCTGACATGGCTTCAATATTCATTGATTGTTCCAAGGCATATATCAAAGTGGCTATCCATTGTTGCGTTAATGGGATCTGTGTTAGAGGTAGAAATACTTGAATATACCATTCTCTTTGATGTTCCTCATGAATTGGATGTGCTAACCTCCCTATAGCATCTTTAAACTTTTGGTTATATTCCCAGGCTGGTTCACCTTCCCATTGTTGAATCTTGCGCAACTCAGACAAATCTTGTTATTCTGTCTGAGATAGCTTAAACCCCACTATAAACCTTGTCTATACTTGGTCACATGTGAACACTTCACCTTGCATTCTTGACACTCCTAGATAAATAACCTTCATGTACCATTTTAGATCATGACCTCTCAAGGTAGTCTAAAACTCAACCAATTTATTCACATCTGGAGTCCCTCTGAACCTCTAGATTGCTTCACACAATAACCAATGAAGTTCAACATCTTCATCTCCTTTACCCAAGAATTCTGGGTATCGAGCAATTAAACCTCCCATGTTACCAACCATTTTTTATCTTTATGATCCTATCAAAATGAAACCTAACGGTTCTGGTCGCGACCTACCAAGGGATCCCAATATTCTCCCTGTACTCTCACTTCCCAATTGTGACCGACTAACTAGTTGTACTGGAATAGAAATAGCATACAAAGGTAGTATAGAATTTACCTCTTGTATAGAAGACACTTGGGATATGGGTGATTCGGGGCTGGCGCCACTAGCTTCAGGGTAGGTTTCTTTGATATAGAGGGTCTCGTTCTTTTCCTCTGGAGTGGTTTCTTCAGCCGGATTCCCGATATTTCCTGGCATCAGAGCTGAATATTCTCTTTCCTATTCAAGATCCATGCTAGCTTCCTTCTCCCTTGATTCTAAACCTTCTCCTTCTTTCCCACCCTCCTGGGGGATTCTTTCTCTCTGCACTTCTCTCTCGCTTAATCTTTGACTAGCCAGTCTTTCCTATCTTCTCGTCTTTTGAAAATATTCCATCTGTCCTTCCTCTACTTCTCCTAGTTCGACTTATTTCCGCAACTTCTTAGACTATTTTTTTGCTTTATTTATCTTACTGTTCCACCACTTCTCAACTATCACGACTCTTTTCAAGGCTCGCTCGTCTCTTGAATCCATTTCTTGTTGTTTCCCCTATTTTTCAAAGAACCCTCTCCCCTCTCTCAGGCCATGAATCCACCCCAAACTCGCTCTACCCCAAGAGAGGGAGTTTACATTGCCATCTCAGCCAAGAACATAGTCAACATCCTCTCTTCCATCAAGAAAACCTTAATACACAAGGGGATTTCTCTCAACAGTCTTCCCCTTGCGTCTTTCTTGAAAACTGCTTCTGCTCGTGAAAATGATTGGTGATTCTCAGCTACAAACTCAATAATGTATCCTTCTAATGTGATATTGACCCAAAAATCAATCACTCACATGACTTGATGACCCATTCGATGAAGTGATGCAATATTTTATGTATCCCAAGTATAGGTCCTCTTGACTCGTTCTTGGAATTCTTGAGCTTCTTAGAGATTATCTATCCAGTGGAAAATTTCTTCTAGGAACTTAACCCAGAATATCTCGTATTGGTCCCTCGATAGTTTTTAGTAAAATATTACCTCCCGTGTATCTTTCATAGATTTTTCTCTCAGCTCCACTTCTTTCCATATGAGGCATTGCAATTTCTCTCCCACCATTGGTGAATATTTTATCTATGAATCCATGGAAGAATCCTCCCTACAGGTTAGGTCTCGACAACGAAACCATTTTGTTTAGCATCATTGATCAGACCAGGGTCCTTCTCAGGTTACCAACAAAAGGTACCATGTAGTCTAGAGTGTTGCCATTTTCATCTCCTCCAAAGAGAAGAAGTCTCACCTGAAGCGCAACCAAGACACAAGTATAAGGAAGGGAAAGGAGAATAATTAGGTGGATTCCTAGAACCTTCAAGATTCACCATGATCTTGCACAAGATAGGCTAACTACAGAACATATTAGAGCTCATAAACATAGGAACTAAAGATACTTAAGTTTCGAAAATAATTCATACACATAAAACATCATATAGAGCTTATGAAGCATAAAGAAGTATTGTAAAGATACAATGCATAAGCATAAACATGGAAGGAAACATCATATTTCAAAATTTTGGATCCTTATTTATATATTACCATAAGAAATTATTAGATACAACCTTAGAGATACAAATTCGTACTCTGTAATAGACTCTTGAATCTGGACTCATGGCGCAGAGCTCTATTTACCCAAAACTGTATACAAATTACATTTACATAACCTTTTCTCAACTAAACCCAACCTATCAACAATAGCTAACAACCAAAACCAAACCAACAACAACAACAACCCGCAAACAAAAATAACAACACGAGAACAACCCTTTTACAATCGTATATATCTCATATATATAAGTTGATTGGGATCTTATGGCTTTGATCTCGCATGCTTTCTTGTTCTGTTGCAACTTCTTTTGCCTTGATGTCATTGTGCTATCCTTTTCCGCAATTGATTTATGTTACTTTTCCTCACTTTGTTATCCATATTCTTTTGTAGCTTGCACAACTTGTGCTAAACCAAAATGGGGACTGTAGTCCTTCTTGCACAGCTTCAAATCCAAAAACGAAGGGCCCAACAAAATCAAAGGAAATAAAATTATTCAACAACTAGACACCAAGGATTAAGACCGATTTATTTATTTATTTTGGATGGATAGATCATCAACAATGGAATGAAGAAATAAGGAACATAAAAAAATCATATTACTTGGTTTCATCACATGTGAAGCCTTTAAATGCAAATCTTTGAGGATAAAGATTTTTTAAGGAGGGTACTATGTTATGACCCAAGGGGGGCATATATATGGCTAAATGTATATGATATGACCCAAAGGGGGGGCATATATGAGCCTAAATGTACATGTAATGTGTAAATACATATGTAATAGGGTCAACCTAATGATAAATGGGCCTCATGCCCAAGTGTGAATATCTATATATAAGAGATCATGTATTCATTATTGACATGTGAATTTTGAAGTATGAATGGTCTTTGGTTAATTGGAGGGGGTTCCCCTATTTTTTAAGGAGTTGTTTTCTAACTTATCTATCTTGGAGTTGTACTCCACGTTGACAGTCTGTACATGGTGTGTACTTCTGTTATTTTATGATATTATAAGTATTTGGATCATAACAATGATCTTATTTATACAACTAATGTTCTAAATGATTGTAATAATAAAGAAGAACCATAATCTCTAGTTGTATAAGTAAAATGTCAACAATAATTGATGGACAACATGGAATGCTTACAAATCCAACTTTTAAACATGATAAAACCCCAACTTGGGGCTGAAAAGACTCATTCATAAGTAGTATACCATGTGTTCTTGGTTCACATCATATTCTTGAACCAAAACCATCTCATTGTTTGATTCATATTATGTAAAGTATAACAACAAGTCCTTGCTATAGTCTGGAGGACTAATCAAGGGGACTAACATAAGTTTGTTTTTCAAGGCACCAAAATATCTTTGAGAAAAATCATCCCAAATGAATGGGGACACTTTTTTTAATAGGCACATGAAACCTTTAGTAACATTGGCACAATTTGAGATAAACCATTGCAAGAAGTTATCCTTTCCATGAAGGCTTTGTAACTAGCACAAATTTTATGGAGGAGGAAATTGAACTATTACCTCAAGATTGAGTGAATCGACCATGATCCCCTTATTGGACACAATGAATCCTAACAATCACCTAGACATGATGCAAAAGATGCATTTTTTAGGATTCGGGTGAACCCTGTAGTAATGACATCTATCAAACAATGAACAAAGATGTGTGGGATGATCTATCCTCTTATGAGAGAACGTGACCAAATCAATGAGGTATTCTTTGAGTATGTGCTTAATGTCATGAAAACCATATGGCATAGCCCGTTGGAAGGTAGCCCCAACCTTTTTAAGGCCAAAAGGCATTTTATAGTAAGAAAATCTCCCCTAAGGACATATGAATGGGATTTTATGTTGGTCCTTGGGATATATTAGGATATGATTATAATTGGAAAAACAATCCATAAATGAGAATATCTCACTCCCAATGCACTCATAAATGATATAATTGATGAATGTGTTATCACATAAAGTTGTCAAAGGGTCGTAGGATGACCAAGCCCTTTGTTTGTGTAGGTATTAGCCTTGATCACAAAGTGCAGCTTCTAGAACAGTCCATTTCGGGCTTGAAACACAAGCAACATGCAGGTTTAATTTTTCAACGATAGAGATCCCATGGGCAGTTCATATCAATGGCTCTTGGGAGGTCATATTTTCAAAGTAGTGTGAGGATTAGCGATTTGATAGAGGAGCCAAAGTCCCAAAATAAAATATGAGCCATTGAAGGCTGAGGACGTGTGTCAGTGGATCTCACACTTCAAAAAGTTTACTTCGGAAGATTACACGAGTTGTGCATTGAAAAGTCTCAAAGAGCCGAAGCCCGAACTCCCGAAATGATCCCAGCCATCCAAATCAAGAAGACACATGGAGGCAGATCACTCACTTCGGAATTCGATTCTCTAGAGAATTCTGGGAATCAGGTATTGAAAATTCCCGAAGCACTGAAGTGCCAAAGTCCTGAAGCATCGAAGTCTCGAAGCATCGAAGTGACGAAGTCCTGAAGTGTCGAAGTCCTAAACAATAGAATCCCCGGAGTGCCGAAGCATTGAAGTCTTGAACAATCAAATCCCTGGAGTGTCGAAGCGCCGAAGAGCCAAAGCCCTAGAGTTAAATATCAAGCACCACACATCCTTTAAGATCAGAAAAACATCATTTACTTCAGGAATATGAGCTTTGAGAGCTTCAACATATCAACCACTGGTTTAATCCAGAGCGTTTTCCCTTGGAGTTAAAGCTCAAGCGCCACACGTCCTTTCAGATTGAACGAACGTTATTTACTTCAGGAATCCGGGCTTCAGAAGTTTCAACATTTCGACTCCTGGTTTCATTCAGAGAATTTTCTCCCAGAGTTAAGAATCAAGCACCGCATGTCCTTCAGCGCAAACATGGGGAACCCTTATCAGTCATGACACATGGTATACGTCTGGAGTTGACATATGGCACTCTTTTCAATCATTTTCAGACATGTATTAACCTATTTTTGAGTGACACATGCCACCCCTCTATTCGCCACACGTCAACACAGTGACGTCAGGCCTCCACATCAGATCATCCTCTAGCAGGTGTTATTATTCAGTGCCAAAAGCAATGCCCCACTCCAAGGCACATTTTTAGTGGACCTCAAAGTTATTGGGCGAGTAATCTTGGAAGTGGCACTAAATCTAGAAGGTGTGCCCATATCTTAGATAGGGACAAAATCTATGGCCACAGTTCATTATGGGGATGCAACATGATTGAGCGATAATTTTCTTGAGTGGTCCCGCAATTGAAACCATGATAAGGAAAAGGTGATACGTGGAAAAAGGTGGTGGATTGCAGGCCCAAAAGTGGTGTGGTTCCAAACCACTTTCGATGGCCCCACAATCACGTGCTCATGTAACGTCCTATCCAAGAGAAGCACATGGCCTCCCCCTAGGCATTAAGCCTCGTTGATTTCCTGAGAAAAAGAAGTTAATAGAAGGAAGGACTGGTTGTTGAAACCTTGAATCACCCCATAAATAGAAGGCATGGAAGGTCTGGCCATGGAGACTGAACTGTCATCCTGAGGTACCCATATGGACGATTTTTCCTACATGCCCATAATGAGTTGAGCTCACGTTTGATAGAGGGATACATTCACAGTCTGACAGAAGACTGCTCAGACGCAATGATTTGAATGTAGTGATCAGATCACACTCCTGATAGTCAAGGACTGATCTGAGTATAAATGTTTCAATTTGACATTTTTTTATGGTCGTCAATTGATTGAGCAGATATCCCTATACTGTAATATTTTGATGCCTTATTTGTTCTCTATTTATGTATCAAATTTAAGACTTCCACATTAATAGAAGTTAGCCTCTTTTCATATCTCTGTAACAATTGTGCTAAAACACTTGGGCATGGAGGCTCCAGTCGAGGGTTGTGATGCTATTGTAATGTAGGTTTGATTACAGTGGTATCGTGACCAATTTTAGTCAGCTCCCTTGTTATCTTATTTCTCCTCACACTGAATGACTCGAGCATGGAGGATCCTGTCGAGTTGTTGTAGTTTCAGTTGCATTGTGATGTAGGTTTGATCACTATGTTGTCGTGACTATGTTCCTGTGACATATTTTAGTGTCTGAATCTTGAGTTCAAGAGTGCTCTTGAGCCTGAGTTTTTCTTCACCAAGATGCTTGAAAGCCTGATTCCCATGGCAGAATTGTCCACTTTATCACTAATTCTTCCTTCTCCTAGCCCTTAAACTCAATTCACTGAATGAAGTTAATGAGGCCCTCACTTCCCTGTGCATTACCTGCCCAATTTTTGTGATAGAATAATTCTTGTACTGAGTTTTGTCCATTTGACTTCCACTCATAAAACCAACATGCACCAAACATTTTCATGGGTATTGGGATTATTCTCTCTCAATCTAAGGGTGACTCTCAATGATAACTTTCATGGCATCATTTCTAGGGAACGAATTGAAGACATTTCCCTGGGTAAGAACGATAAAGAAATTATGATTTTGAAGGTGCATCAGAAATAAGTACCCTGAAGATTGTAACTTGCACCTGGAAACTCCATTGTTTCAGTTGTGGCTCTAAAAGGAAAATACACAAGGTCTACTCCACAACTGCCTCTAGAAACACCTAAATTTGACCCTGAGAAAATTATCAAAAAGGAAATATTTCTCGAGAAGGATTTTAGCTACTGTTCGAGATTGAAAATCCCCCTAGGAGAACGATAATGACCAGATCTAGTCTTTGATGGTGAAAAAATACCAGAAACTTTATGACTTCATATCATTCACCTGGTGACTCCATGTTTAAAGAATCCAATGGTGACTCCATAGTTTTAAGAAGTCATATTTTCATATGGAATCCATTTTGGATCGGAGGTTTTCTCCTTTTAATTTCTCTGATGTTCCTAGTTTTCCAAATGTTGTGTCTACGATAGATGAGTGGGGTGATTATTTTCCCAGATTTAGAGAACATAGAGATGACAACCATGCAGATCATCTCCTTGATTTTTATGAACTCATGCATCAGTGGGAAATACATCACGAGGATGTATTGATGAAGATGTTCATGATCTCATTAGATGGATATGCTCGTGAGTGGTATCAATCCTTGCCCTGTGCTAGCATCTCTTCCATGGAACAGTTTCATGCAGTTTTCAATATGCATTATCAAAAGTATTATTCCTCTAAGTTAATTTGTCATAGCTTTTGTGAGGAGTATAGATATTTTGTTCAGGATAGAGTTCATTTTCACGAAGTCTATGAAAATGAAGGAGATGTCTTGGATGAGTTGATAAAGCTGGTAAAATCACTTGTTGTAGAAATAGAGAAGTTGAAATTTGAAGAAAATGCATAGGATATTTTTGTTCATGAGACATATATTTTTGGAAGTCTTTCTTATGATGAAGTAGTCATTTCAAATACTGACCAAAAGCAACCAATTTCTTATGAATATCCTAGTAAAGATGATGAATATCAGAGGTTCTTCATGGCTTCTTTGGAACCTTGTAGCATGGTTCCTGTATATGATAAGTATGGATCTAATCCTTGGCAGATCCATGAAGGACAAATGGAAGAGCTAAGTGTGCAACTTATCTCATATCTAGCACTTATAAATGAGTTTCATGTTAAAAACAAACATTTCTTGCCATCATCTAGCAGATGTTATCGGAGCAGATAAAGGAGAAGTGGACCAACATCATGCATCAACCTTTCACTCACCTATGCTTTCCACGGACATTCAACTAGAGGTGAGAAGTTGTAAAGAGGAGAAGGTTTTATGTTATCAATCTAGTAAGTATTATCACCTATTTTATGATCCCGTGAGGGAGTACATGGAATTGAATTTTGTCCATGTATTGAAGCCTCTAAGATTTATCTTACCTTAAAAATTGGAGGTTAATCTAAAAAATGTAATTATTTTTCCGTCACATTTCCATTATCCTTTGTTGATCAGTGATAGAGTAAGAAACGTTTTCGTTAGGAATTTACTTGGGTGGCTATGGTGGAAGTCTTCTTTCACCTAACACATTGTAAAAATCAGTCAGTGTAGGTTTGTACATAAATAATCTCCTTATGGAGCATGTGTATTTTATTTCTTTTTGTAAGTAGAGTAGTGTACATATCTCCCTGTTTTCTTCAGTGAATCTTTTGAGCTTGACTCCATAGCCCAAGAGATAAGGCACTGTAACTATGCCTTCTTGGCAGCTCTCAAGGTGCATGCCATCCCCCGTGGAGCCAACTATTATCACATAAAGTTGTCAAAGGGTTGCATGACAACCAAGTCCTTTGTTTGTGCAGGTATCAACCTTGAGCACAAAGTGAATCTTTCAGAAAAATCCATTTCGAGCTTGAAACACAAGAAACAAGAAGGTTTAATTTTTCAACGGTAGAGAGCCCATGAGCAGTTCAGATCAACGACTCTCGGGCGGTCATATTTTCAAATTAGAGTGAGGATTAGCGATTTGATAGAGGATCCAAGGTCCCAAAATAAAATATGATCCATTGAAGGCTGAGGACGTGCATCAACGGATCTCACACTTCAGAACATTATGCAAGTTGTGCAGTGAAAATTCTCAAAGAGTCGAAGCCCGAACTCTTGAAATGATCCGAGACATTCAAAATCAAGAAGACACATGGAGGAATATACCTCACTTCAGAATTTGGTGCTCCAGAGGATTGTGGGAGTCAAGTATTGAAAAATATTTAAGCGTCGAAGTGCCAAAGTCCCGAAGTCCTGAAGAGCCGAAGTCCCGAAGCGCAAAAGTCTCGAAGTCCCAAAGTGTCGAAGTGTCGAAGTGTCGAAGTCTTGAAGTCCCTAAGCATCAAAGTCCTGAAGCGTTGAAGAGGCTAAGTCCCAAATCATCGAAGTGTCAAAGTCCCTAAGCACCCAATTCTTGAACAACCAAATCCCTGGAGTGTTGAAGCACTGAAGAGCCGAAGCCCAGAGTTAAAGATCAAGCACCACGCATCCTTTCAGATCAGCCATACATTATTTACTTCTGAAATCCAGGCTTTGGGAATTTCAACATCTCGACTCTTGGTTTCATTCAGAGAATTTTACCCTAGAGTTAAAAATCAAGAGCCATGCATCCTTTTAGATCGAACGAACATTATTTATTTCGGGAATCCGAGCTTCGGTAGTTTCAACATATCGACTCCTAGCTTTATCTAGAGTGTTTTCTCCCAGAGTTAAGAATCTAGCAATGCGTGTCCTCATCAAATCGATGGTATTCGTTCACTTCTGATATTCAACATTTGTTTCAAGTTGTCATGTCACTCCGGGCCCATATTTATGCCAGCTCTACATGCAGACCCCTATCAAGCTCCGAAGTCACATTTGTTTTAAGTCGCCATGTCACTCTGGGACCATATTTATGTCATCTCTACATGCAGACCCCTATCAAGCTCTGAATTCTGAAGTATGTGACAACCATCAGCGCAAACATGGGGCACCCTTATCATTCATGACACGTGGCATCCATCTGGCACTGACACATGGAACTCTTTTCAAGCATTTTCAGACATGCCTTCATACTATTTTTGAGTAACACATGTCAACCCTCCGTCTGTGACATGTCAACATAGTGACGGCAGGCCTCCAAATCAAATCATCCTCTAGGAGGTGTTATTGTTTATCTCCAAAAGCATTGCCCCACTCCAAGGCACAGTTTTAGTGGACCTCAAAGTTGGTGGGCGATTCAGCTTGGCAGTGGTGCTAAATATAGCATGTCCACCCATATCATAGATCGAGAGCATATCTATGGCCACAATTCATTGCAGGGACAGAATATGCTCGGGTGATAATTTTCTTGACTAGTCCCGCAATTGAAGCCATGGTAAGGAAAAGGTAATACATGGCAAAAGGCAGTAGATTGCAGGCCCAAAAGTGGTGTGGTTCCAAACCACTTTTGAATGCCCTGCAATCATGTGCTCATATAGCATCCTATCCAAGAGAAACACGTGGCCACCCCCTAGGCATTAAGCCTCGTTGACTTCCCGAGAAAAAACAGTTAATAGAAGGAAGGACTGGTGGTTGAAACCTCGTCTCACCCCATAAATAGAAGGCATGGAAGGTCTAGTCGTGGAGATTGAACTGTCATCCCGAGGTAACACTATGGACAGTTTTCCTACATGCCCATATTGAGATGAGCTCGCGTCTAACAGAGGGATACATGCACAGTCTGACAGAAGACTGCTCAGATGCAATGCTTTGAATGTAGTGATCAGATCACACTCTTTATAGTCGAAGACTAATCTGAGTATAAATGTTTCAATTTGATATTTTGTTATGTTCATCAATTGGTTGAGTAGATCTCCCTATCTTGTAATATTTTGATGCCAGAGTTGTTCTCTTGTTATGCATCAAATTTGAGACTTTCTCATTAATATAAGTCAACCTCTTTTCATGTCTCTGTAAAAACTGTGCTAAACACTCAGGCATGGAGGATCCAGTCAAGGGTTGTGATGCTATTGTAATGTAGGTTTGATTATAGTGGTATTGTGACCATTTTTAGTCAGCTCCCTTATTATCTTATTTCTCCTCACACTTAATGACTCAGGCATGGAGGATCTAATAGAGTTGTTGTAGTTTCATTTTGATGTAGGTTTTATCATTATGATGTTGTAACTGTGTTCTTGTGAAATATTTCAGTGTCTGAAGCTTGAGTTCAAGAGTTCTCTTGAGCCCGGTTTTCTCTTCACCAAGTTACTTGAAATCCTGATGCCCATGGCAGACTTGTCCACTTTCTCACTAAGTCTTCCTTCTATTGGCCCTTAAACTCAATTCACTGACTGAAGTTAATGAGGCCCTCACTTCCCTGTGCATTGCCTACCCAATTTTTGTGTTAGAATCATTCTTGTACTAATTTTTGTCCATTTGACCTCCACTCATAAAACCAACATCCACCAAACATTCTGATGGGTACTAGGCTTATCCTCTCGCAATATGAGGGTGACTCGCATTGCTAACATTCATGGCATCATTTTTAGGGAACATATTGAATACATTTCCCTGGGTAAGAACGACAAAGAAATTTTGATTCTGAAGGTGCATAAGAAATTAGTACCTTGAATATTTCAACTTGCACCTGGCAACTCCACTATTTCAGTTGTGTCTCTAAAAGGTAGACACACAAGATATACTCCACAACTACCTCTATAAACACTTGAATTTGACCTTGAGAAAATTATCAAAAAGGAAATATTTCTCGAGAAGGATTTTAGCTGCTGTCCGAGATTGAAAAGCCCTCTAGGAGAACGATAATGACCAGATATGGTATTTGATGGTGAACAAATAACAGAAACTTTATGAATTCATATCATTCACCTGGTGACTCCATGTTTAAAGAATCCAATGGTGACTCCACAGTTTTAAGAAGTCATATTTTCAGATGGAATCCATTTTGGCTCGGAGGTTTGCTCCTTTTAATTTCTCTGATGTTCCTAGTTTTCCAAATGTTGTGTCTACGATAGATGAGTGGGGTGATTCTTTTCCCAGATTTAGAGAACATAGAGATGACAACCCTACATAGCATCTCCTTGATTTTTATGAACTCATGCATCAGTGGGAAATACATCACGAGGATGTATTGATGAAGATGTTAATGATCTCATTAGATGGATATGCTCGTGAGTGGTATCAATCCTTGCCCTGTGCTAGCATCTCTTCCATGGAACAATTTCATGCAGTTTTCAATATGAATTATCAAAAGTATTATTCCTCTAAGTTAATTTGTCATATCTTTTGTGAGGAGTATAGAGATTTTGTTCAGGATAGATTTCATTCTCACGAAGTCTATGAAAATGAAGGAGATGCCTTGGATGAGTTGATAAAGTTGGTAAAATCACTTTCTGTAGAAATAGAGAAGTTGAAAATTTAAGAAAATGTATAGGATATTTTTGTTCATGAGACATATATTTTTGGAAGTCTTGCTTATGATGAAGGAGTCATTTCAATCACTGACCAAAAACAACCAATTTCTTATGAGTATCCTAGTAAAGATGATGAAGATCAGAGCTTCTTCATGTCTTCTTTGGAACCTTGTAGCATGGTTCCTTTATATGATAAGTATGGATCTAATCCTTGGCAGATCCATGAAGGAGAAATGGAAGAGCTAAGTGTGCAACTTATCTCATCTCTAGCACTTCTAAATGAGTTGCATGTTAAAAATAAACATCCATCCATTGATATATGTGAGGAGATTTCTTGCCATCATCTAGCAGATGTTATCGGAGCAGACAAAGGAGAAGTGGACCAACATCCTGCATCAACCTTTCACTCACCTATGCTTTCCACAGACATTTAGCTAGAGGTGAGAAGCTGTAAAGAAGAGAAGGTTTTATGTTATCAATCTAGTAAGTAATATCACCTATTTTATGATCCCGTGAGGGAGTACATGGAATTGAATTTTGTCCATGTATTGAATTTTGCTTTAGAGGATTGTGGGAGTCAAGTATTGAAAATTCTTTAAGCATCGAAGTGCCAAAGTCCTGAAGTCTTGAAAAGCCTAAGTCCCAAAGCGCAAAAGTCTCGAAGTCCGAAAGCGTTGAAGTGTCGAAGTCTCAAAGTCCCTAAGCATCAAAGTCCTGAAGCGCCGAAGTGTCTAAATCCCAAATCATCGAAGTGTCAAAGTCCCTAAGTGACCAAGTCTTGAACAACCGAAGCCCTGGAGTGTTGAAGAACTAAAGAGCCGAAGCCCAGAGTTAAAGATCAAGCGCCACACATCCTTTCAGATCAGACATACATTATTTACTTCCAGAATATGGGCTTTGGGAGTTTCAACATCTCGACTCTTGGTTTCATTGAGAGCATTTTACCCTGGAGTTAAAGATCAAGAGCCACGCATCCTTTTAGATCAAACGAACATTATTTATTTTGGGAATCCGAGCTTCGGTAGTTTCAACATATCGACTCCTAGTTTTATCTGGAGTGTTTTCTCCCAGAGTTAAGAATCAAGCAGTGTGTGTCCTCCTCAAATCGATGGTATTTGTTCAATTCAGATATTCAACATTTGTTTCAAGTTTCCACGTCACTCCAAGCCCATATTTATGCCAGCTCTACATGCAGACCCCTATCAAGCTCCGAAGTCACATTTTTTTTAAGTCGCCATGTCACTTTGGGCCCATATTTATGCCATCTCTACATGCAGACCCCTATCAAGCTCTAAAGTCCAAAGTATGTGACAACCATCAACGCAAACATGGGGCACCCTTATCAGTCATGACACATGGAATCCATCTAGCACTGACACATGGAACTATTTTCAAGCATTTTCAGACGTGCCTTCATACTATTTTCGAGTAACACATGTCAACCCTCCGTCAGTGACATGTCAGTATAGTGACGTCAGGCCTCCACATCAGATCATCCTCCAGGAGGTGTTATTGTTTAGCTCCAAAAGCATCACCCCACTCCAAGGCACATTTTTAGCGGACCTCAAAGTTGGTGGGGATTAATCCTGGAAGTGGTGCTAAATATAGCATGTCCACCCAGATCATATATCAAGAGCATATCTATTGCCACAATTCATTGCAAGGACAGAATATGCTTGGGTGATAATTTTCTTGACCAATCCCGCAATTGAAACCATGGTAAGGAAAAGGTAATACATGGCAAAAGGTGGTGGATTTCAGGCCCAAAAGTGGTGTGGTTCCAAACCGCTTGTGACGGACCCACAATCATGTGCTCATATAGCATCCTATCCAAGAGAAACACATGGCCACCCCCTAGGCATTAAGCCTCATTGAGTTCCAGAGAAAAAACAGTTAATAGAAGGAAGGACCGGTGCTTGAAACCTCGTCTCACCCCATAAATAGAAGGCATGGAAGGTCTAGTCGTGGATATTGAACTATCATCCCGAGGTACCCCTATGGACAGTTTTCCTACATGCCCATATTAAGATAAGCTCGCGTCTGACAGAGGGATACATGCACAGTCTGACAGAAGACTGCTCAGATGAAATTCTTTGAATGTAGTGATCAGATCACACTCCTGATAGTCGAGGACTGATCTGAGTATAAATGTTTCAATTTGATATTTTGTTATGGTCGTCAATTGGTTGAGCAGAGATCCCTATCTTGTAATATTTTGATGCCAGAGTTGTTCTCTTGTTATGCATCAAATTTGAGAATTTCTCATTAATATAAGTCAACCTATTTTCATGTCTCTGTAAAAACTATGCTAAACACTCAGGCATGGAGGATCCAGTCGAGGGTTGTGATGCTATTGTAATGTAGGTTTGATTATAGTGGTATTGTGACCATTTTTAGTCAGCTCCCTTATTATCTTATTTCTCCTCACACTTAATGACTCATGCATGGAGGATCTAGTAGAGTTGTTGTAGTTGCAGTTTGATGTAGGTTTGATCATTATGATGTTGTGACTGTGTTCCTGTGACATATTTCAGTGTCTGAAGCTTGACTTCAAGAGTGCTCTTGAGCCCGGTTTTTTCTTCACCAAGTTACTTGAAATCCTGATGCCCATGGAAGACTTGTCCACTTTCTCACTAATTCTTCCTTCTACTGGCCCTTAAACTCAATTCACTGACTGAAGTTAATGAAGCCCTCACTTCCCTGTGCATTGCCTGCCCAATTTTTGTGTTAGAATCATTCTTGTACTATTTTTTGTCCATTTGACCTCCACTCATAAAAACAACATCCACCAAACATTCTGATGGGTACTAGGCTTATCTTATCACAATATGAGGGTGACTCTCATTGCTAACATTCATGGCGTCATTGTTGGGGAACAGATTGAATACATTTCCTTGGGTAAGAACGACAGAGAAATTTTGATTATGAAGGTGCATCAGAAATCAGTACCTTGAAGATTGCAACTTGCACCTGGAAACTCCACTATTTCAGTTGTGGCTATAAAAGGTAGACACACAAGGTCTAATCCACAATTACCTCTGGAAACACCTAAATCTGACCCAAAGAAAATTATCAGAAAGGAAATTTTCTCAAGAAGGATTTTAGCTGTTGTCTGAGAGTGAAAAGATCCCTGGGAGAACGATAATGACCAGATGTGGTCTTTGATGGTGAATAAATACCAAACACTTTCAGACTGCATATCATTCACTTGACGACTCCATGTTTAATAATCTAGTGGAAAATCCACAGTTTTAAGAAGTCATATTTTCAGATGGAAGCCATTTTGGCTCGGAGGTTTGATCCTTTTAATTTCTCTATTGTTCCTAGTCCCAAATGTTGTGCCTACCATAGATGAGTGGGGTGAATTTTTGTGTAGATTTAGAGAACATAGAGATTAAAACCCTACAGAGCATCTCATTGAGATTCATGAACTCATGCATCAGTGGGAAATACATCATGAGGATGTATTGATGAATATGTTCATGTTCCCATTAGATGGAGATGCTCATGAGTGGTATCGATCCTTGCCCCATGCTAGCATCTCTTCCCTGGAACAATTTCATGCATTTTTCAATATTATTCCTCTAATCTAATTTGTCATAGTTGTTGTGAGGATTATAGATATTTTTTTCAGGATAGATTTCATTCTCACGAAGGCTGTGAGAATGAAGGAGATTCCTTGGATGCATTGATAAAGCTAGTAAAATCACTTTATTCAGAAATAGAGAAGTTGATTTTTGAAGAAAATGAAGGGGATATTTTTGTTCATGAGACATATATTTTTGGCATTCTTCTTATGATGAAGGTTTCATTTCAAATACTAACCAAAAACAACCAATTTCTGATGAATATCCTAGTAAATATGATGAAGAGAAGAGCTTCTTCATGGCTTCTTTGGAACCCTGTAGCATGGTTCATGTATATGATAATTATGGATATGATCCTTGGCAGAGCCATGAAGGAGAAATGGAAGAGTTAAGTGTGCATATTATCTCATCTCCAACACTTCTAAATGAGTTGCATGTTAAAAATAAACATACATTCATTGATATACATGAGGATATTTCTTGCCATCAGCTAGCAGATGTTATCGGAGTAGATAAAGGAGAAGTGGACTAGCATCCTACATCAACCTTTCACTCACCTGTGCTTTCCACAGACATTCAACTAGAGGTGAGAAGCTATAAAGCGGAGTAGGTTTTCTGTTATCAATCTAGTAAGTTTTATCACCTATTTTATGATCCCGTGAGGGAATACATGGAATTGCATTTTCTCCATGTATTGAAGCCTCCAAGGTTTATCTTACCTTAAACATTGGAGGGTAATCTAAAAAATGTAATTATTTTCTTGTCACATTTTTGTTATCCTTTGTTGATCAGTGACAGAGTAAGAAAATTTTCCTTCATGAATTTACTTGGGTGGCTATGGTGAAAGTCTTCTTTCACCTAGCATGCTGTAAAAATAAGTCAGTGTAGGTTTGTACATAAATAATCTCTTTCTAGAGCATGTGTGTTTTCTTTCTTTTTGTAAGTAGAGTAGTGTACATATCTCCTTGTTTTCTCCAATGATTGTTTTGAGCTCGAATCCATAGCCCAACAACAAAGGCACTGGAATTGCACGTTCTTGGAAGCTACCGGGGAGCATGCCATCCCTCGTGGAGCCAAATGTTATCACATAAAGCTTTCAAAGGGTCACAGGATGACCAAATCCTTTGTTTGTGCAGGTATCATCCTTGAGAACAAAGCGTAGATTTCAGAACAGTCCATTTTGACCTTGAAACACAAGTAACAGGCAGGTTTAATTTTTCAACAGTAAAGATCCCATGACCAGTTCAGATCAATGGCTCTTGGGTGGTCAGATTTTCAAAGTAGCATGAGGATTAGCGATTTGATAGAGGAGCCAAAGTTTCAAAATAAAATATGAGCTATTGGAGGCTGAGGATGTGCGTCAGTAGATCTCACTCTTCAGAAAGTTTACTTCGTAAGATTATGCGAGTTGTGCATTGAAAAGTCTTGAAGGGCCGAAGCCCAAACTCCTAAAATGATTCAAGCCATCCAAATAAAGAAGACATGTGGATGCAGATCCCTCACTTCCGAATTCAGTGCTCTGAAGGATTATGGGAGTCAAGTATTGAAAAGTCCCGAAGTGTCGAATTCCTGAAGTCCCGAAGCGTTGAAGTCCCGAAGTGCCAAAGTCCCAAAGTCCCGAAGTGTCAAAGTCCCGAAGCACAGAAGTGTTGAAGTGCTAAAGTGAAAAAGTCTCGAATTCCCAAAGCACCAAAGTCCTGAAGTGTCGAAGTGTCGAAGTCATGAAGTGTCAAAGTACCAAAGTCCCGAAGCACTAAAGTCCTGAACAACCGAAGCCCCGGAGTGTCGAAGCACCGAAGAGCCAAAGCCCCAGATTTAAATATCAAGCACCACGTATCCTTTTAGATTGGATGGACATTATTTACTTCAGGAATATGGGATTTAGGAGTTTCGACATCTCGACTCATAGTTTCATCTGGAGCTTTTTTCCCAAGAGTTAAAGATCAAGCGCCACACATATTTTCAGATCGAACGAACATAATTTACTTCAGAAATCCAAGCTTCAATAATTTCAACATATCGAATCCTGGTTTCATCCGAAGCGTTTTCTCCCAGAGTTAAGAATCAAGCACCACGTGTCCTCCTGAAATCGACATTTGTCCTTCACTTCAAAGCTTCAACATTTGCTTCAAGTCACCACATCACTCCGAGCCCATATTTATGCCAACTCTACATCCAAACCCCTCTTGAGCTCTGAAGTTCAAAGTACGTGGAAGCCATCAGCGCAAACATGGGGCACCCTTATCAGTCACGACACGTGGAATCTGTTTGGCATTGACACATGGCACTCTTTTCAAGCATTTTCGGACGTGTATTTAGCCTATTTTCGAGTGACACATATCACTACTCCATCTATGACACATCAACATAGTGACACCATGCCTCCACATGAGATCATCCTCCAGGACGTGTTATTGTTCAGCTCCAAAAGCAACACCCCACTCCAAGGCACAATTTTAGCGGACCTCAAAGTCGGTGGGCGATTAAGCTTGGCAGTGGCGCAAAATCTAGCAGGTGCGCCCAGATCTCAGATCGGGACCAGATCTATGGCCAAAGTCCATTATGAGGATGCAACATGCTCAGGCGATAATTTTCTTGAGTGATGTCGCAATTGAAACCATGGTAAGGCAAAGATGATACATGGACAAAGGAGGTGGATTGCGGGAACAAAAGCGGCGTGGTTCCAGACCTCTTTCAATGGCCCCACAATCATGTGCTCATATAAAATCCTATCCAAGAGAATCACATGGTTGTCCCCAGGCATTAAGCCTCGTTGAGTTCCCAATAAAAATAGGTTAATAGAATAAATGAATGGTTATTGAAACCTCGACTCACCTCATAAATAGAAGGCATGGAAGGTTTGGTCATGGAGACTGAACTGTCAACTTGAGGTACCCCTATGGACGGTTTTTCCTGCATGCCCATACTGAGTTGAGCTCACATCTAATAGAGGGATACATGCACAGTCTGACATAAGACTACTCAGATGCAATGCTTTCAATGTAGTGATCTAATCACACTCTTGATAGTCGAGGACTGATGTGAGTATAAATGTTTCAATTTGATATTTTCTATGGTAATCAATTTGTTGAGTAGAGCTCCCTATCTTGTAATATTTTGATGCCAGAGTTGTCTTGTTATGTATCAAATTTGAGACTTTCCTATTAATAGAAGTCACCCTCTTTTCATCTCTTTGTAAAAATTGTGCTAAAACACTCTAGCATGGAGGATCCAGTCGAGGGTTGTGATGTTATTGTAATGTAGGTTTGATTACTGTGGTATCGTGACCAGTTTTAGTGAGCTCCCTTGTTATCTTATTTCACCTCACATTGAATGACTCGGGCATGGAGGATCCAATCGAGTTGTTGTAGTTGCATTGTGATGTATGTTTGATCATTATGCTGCTGTGAATGTGTTCTTGTGACATATTTCAGTGTATGAATCTTGAGTTCAAGAGTGCTTATGATCCTGAGTTTTTCTTCACCAAGCAGCTTGAAATCCTGATGCCCATGGAAGATTTGTCCACTTTCTCACAAAGTATTCCTTCTGCTCACCCTTAAACTCAATTCAATGACTGAAGTTAATGAGGTCCTCACTTCCCTGTTCATTTCCTACCCAGTTTCTATGTTAGAATCATTCTTGTACTGAGTTTTGTTCATTTGACCTCCACTCATAAGACCAACATCCACCAAACATTTTGATGGGTATTGGGCTTATCCTCTCAAAATCTGAGGGTGACTCTTAGTGCTAACAGAAGGGAGACATATATTTATCCTTCGGACCAAGCTTGTACATATCCCTAAAATTCATGAATACTTGAATGGTTCCATGTTTCTTATCCATAGGAATTGGATTTGATACCCACTTAATTAAGGGGATTGGTCAAATGAAGTCGACTTTGAGAAGCTTCTCTAGATATTCCTTGATCACAATGGATTTCCTAGGATTTATTGTTCATAAATTTTGCTGGATGGGATTAGCATTCTCGTAATTTATAATTTTGTGTTTGAAAATCCTGGAGTCGATGCTAGGAATTTATTCATAAGTCCAAGAAAAAAAATCATGGAATTCCTTGAAAAGGGTAGTATAGGTTTGAATCTCATTAGAGGAACAATATTCCCTGATAAATAAATTCTCCACAACATTGAGATTCCTAGAGATATTGATTGGTATCATCTTATATTTTTTCTCCATATTCCCCTTGACATCTATACTTTTCATTGCTAGGGGGTTTCCACACCAATTATCATGATCATACATGGTAATATTAAAATTTCCATGCTTTATTTTTCTCAAATTGGGAAGGAAATATGGGTGAAGATGCATATATTCCCATGGCTTCTTAGAGCTGGTCATGGCCTCAATAATGGATTCATTGTAAGTCAAATCCAAATCTAAAGGGTCCAAGGTAGAGTTGGATGTCCAAATGGGAGAAATAATATGATCTAGTTCCTTTATTGAAGGAGAAAATATCATTGTCTGTGAAGACCTCTTTGTGTACTCAAGTGAAGGTATAAATGAAAGAGTTATAGTGTCCTAATCCAAGGTGATGAAATCTAGGGGGAAATATACTATTTGTATCAAGTACTAATCACAACCCCATTATCAAGTCACCTAGGTAGAATTCCTAAGATGGGCCACTAATTTCCCTCTTCACAATGAGTGATTGGGTAGAACCATATTAAGTTAAGTGTTCATTTTTGGTGGGGACATAAGGGATGATAACCATGATTGAAACCTCAAAGTACCATTTTGAATAACATGACAAATTATCTAAATTTTTATAATAAGTGTTGATCCATTGATTAATTGGGAGGTAGGATCTTAACACTTACTCAGTCTGATGTAGCATATGAAATTCATACTTGGGTACTCACATACACCTACCCATTGAGAGATGCATTTTGTATTCCACCCCCATGTTCAAAATCATGTGTGACCCACCTAATGAAATACACATGACCTATACACTCATTATGTAGCATACATATCTTTGAATGGAGATTGGGACACGTTCTCTCTTGCAAGTATTATGAGCTCAATGTATAGGTCATGTTGAGAAGTTGATCACTCTTGGAGGAATATCACAACTCACCACTTCTTCCAAGGGAGCTTCATAATCTACATCAACAACATATGAGTGATTTCTATTCCTTCCCCTCTTCCCATTTTAAACATTAGGGTTTCTAGTAGCTCACTAAATAATTATGGTTAATTAACTCTATTTAGTTGGCTTATTTACCTTTCCTACTTTGCTAGTAAAAAATAATTTGATTACCTTAATCACCTATAGCCTTAGGTTATCATTAACAATATATTAAGGTCATAATTAATATAATGTCTTACCCTCTCATTTTTATGTGGATCAAGAAAATGTGAAATCAAATAAAAAAATTATTTTGTGGACGTGTACAAAAAGACAATATAGGGCCAACACTACAACTACATCACAATGTGAGAAATTCAAATGACTAGTATCATATTCAATGGGAAAAGTAGTCTTTTAATGGGGGTTAGAAACTAAATTCTTTATATAATATGAATAGAAATAATATTACATAATTAAACAATTTCACCTTGAGTGAGCTATATAAGTGATCTCTGAGCTCTCTCTCAGGGGTGGTTCTCTCCTTGTTGAGACTCTTTCTTTGATTTGGTAGTGAATATAATTTTTTTTATTCTTCATGCAATGGAAAATGAAGAACACAATAAAGTTATACTAACACCTTTGAGGCACAATAACATTTATTGGAAGAGGAGCTTAAACTGTTTGGCTATACTCTGGTAGCATAACCTTGCATTCACTGAACTATTCAATTCCCTAAAAGATATTTTATTTATAGGATTTTACAAGAGAAGTGTAGATAAGGTGGAGATGTTTTGTAATCCTTACTCCATGCATTTGACTTATATAACTCAATTACTACATCATATCCACTGGAAACAACATGAACTAAGTGTTTCAAAACTAGAAGCTTGCTTGGAAATAACCTGGTAATTAATGGATTGTATAATGTAAGGCACCCATGATGTATAAGAACCCTACATGACGATCAAATAATTATATGTTCAATATGAATGACCCTTGTAATAATATTTCATGCAATCATGTTTTTGGTCAACTATTAGTTTGATTATGATAATATGTAGACAAATAAGACTTTCTTCATGGTTTTTTTCATCATGTGCTTAATTTTTGGTCCTTACTAATTGGTGATGTTTTTAGTGTAAACCCCTTCATCTATGAAATTATATTAAAATGATATGATAACATGAAGGAGATAGTGTTAGGATAGGTAAGGCAAGTGTTCTCCATAAACAATAAAGAGAAAGGGATAAAAGATAGATGGAAGCCTTCACTTGAGAAAGAGAAGATTGAAGGTGAACTCATTAGATGGTTTATAAAAATGTATATTTATGGTTATAGTAAGGCACAACTCTACCAAAAAGGAGAATTATAGGGCTATGGTATCTAAAAATAGAAGTGGAGTTTCTACTCAATTTTTGGGAGAAACTAAGAAAACTAGGAAAGAATGGGAGAAGAGGGAAGATGAAGTAGGAAACTAGAATAGTTATGGTTTTAGAATGTTGTATAGGTGATCTAAACCTAAAGGATAATTAGTTAAGTGGAAAGTTCAATTAGGTATTAACAACAAATAAATTTAACTATCAATATTGATAGAGTGAAATAAAATAAATATGGTTTATTCCATTCTAACTCTATGTATGTTAATTAACTACTTCACATGAAATAAATGAGAGATAAAAATGATAGTATAATGTAGCCTATATAATGATTTATTCAATGCATATATATAATACAACATGAGTTGAACCAATTAACCTAATTCACTATGGTGAGTAAGTGAATTAGGAGGGGAGAGGCCCTAGGGTTTATTTATTTCCCTAAGGGAGCCAAATATATTAGCTAGGTATTGAAATAACATGAATTAAATAACTAACAAGAAGGAATTATATTTGAATTAAGAAACGATAACAAAAAACATGTAGTGAAGCGAGGAAATAAACCCTACTCAAAATACCTGAAGGTGTTAGTATCCTCCTAAAAAACAAGATTAGAAATTCTCTTTCCAAATATATTCAATGAAATAAACAACTCAAATAGCCAAACAAACATTAAAAGATAAACCTTACATGCAAGTATGATGACCCAATTTCCTTCACTAAGAAGGTACCTTCCTCATTATCATGCTATGTTAAAGCCTTCCTTGAGGTGGTGGTGTTGATTGAATAAGATTAGAGAAAGGGATAAAGAAAAAGACAACTTAGGACAAACAAATTGGTCAAATAAGGAAAAACGAATCCAATGAAACAGATAATATATTGAGTAGGCCTCTAGTTGGTGGATGGTTGAAGGAGAAAAAATATCCAAGTATACCAAAGAGAGTGAGAGGAGAAGGAAAGAGTGCTAGATCACAAATTTGGAGTCAATTTGCAAATACTTTGATGTGAAAACAAATGATAAATAAAAGCCCTTAGCAAGACATAAAAGGTGACTTACAGTGATTTTGGAAGACAAGAAGGATGTAGGTAGATATTTCCATGGCTATTGAACAAGGTGATATTTTCATTAGAATTAAGACACATGTTTAGATTAAGGAATCATGGGTTTGATGGTCATACTGCATTTAATTTTAGGAAAATAACCCTCTCTAATATGTGGGGCATGGGAACATGTACATGGCAGAGTAAGGAAAACATATGTCTCACACCATAGGCTAAAACCATTAAGGGCATAATATTTTTTAACTAATTATACAATGTGAAAATCATACCAAAATGTATTTGGGGATGTTGAGGACCCACAATGAGGCACTTTTGACCAAATAAAGACCAAATCAAAGGTGTGAATCACAAGCCCAATCTAGTCACCTTGTAGGTGTACCAAATGAGAAACCCAAAAGGTATTTCAAAGCCAAACATGTAACCAAGGGAAAAAAATAAAAGGTGATGTGTGAAAGGCAACCTTATCATAGCACTAAATATCAAGTGGATGAACCAACATCACACATATAGACTACGAAAATATAATTCAAAGGAGGAGACTCCAACATAAGTGATTTATATCAAGGATGGATGGTAGGTCCTTGATGATATTCATGGATGGGTGGTGTTTGGAAAATGCACGATGACTACCATATGCAATGATACCTTGAGAAAGTATTGACTACCCTATGCAATGATACCTTGAGAAAGTATGTATATGGTCAGTATGTAGTGTGGAATCCTTACACTACATCACCCAACATCCATTTGAAAAATTAGCAATAGAATTTATTATATCAATGTTTCCTACAACTAGGAGTGGAGCTAATTATAACAACACGGGGATATAAAATATGTAACCATGTGAGAATAAGAAATCTTGAACAAAGATTACATAACCGAAGTTGCAACTAAATAATTGTATGAGATATTCATCTTCCCAATATATGGTTATAGGAATAAGTTTGATAAGTTACCAATGGAAATATTTTTTCATATAACCAACCATATAATCCATGAGATAATAATACACTTGAATTTTTGAAAAAACTTGGGGAGAAAGTGTTAATGAAGATAGGAAAGGGAGGCCAATAATGGAGTAGGAACAATAGTGCCAGTGGAGATAGAACTCAACATATGAACCTCCAACAAATCAAAATATAATATATGAATAAAAAATATAAAAGTGCCAATAAACTAACAAACAATGTCCAAAGCAAGTTAAAAAACAACTCATAAATTGAATAGTCTTACAACTTTCCAAAAATTGACTTTTAGTGTACCAAGGTACATGTCTAACATGTTTTCTATACAAAAAATGATGTTCAATACACATCTTCAAATTCTTTGACATAAAGACACTCCAATCCTTAAACATATAGAACTATCCAAGGTTTAGCCAAACAAAATTCAATCTTGATGTACATATTGCCTATCATATATGATAGAGAAGTGGATTACTAAAGAATGTCTAGAACAAATGGAATTACAATATTCCTAGCACCAAGTCCATATATATCATAGTTCTTGTTTCCACCTACACATTTGATATAACATTAATAGTAAAACTCACGCTCCATTGTGTTCAATAACCTATCACTAATTGTGTAATATATAATGTAGAGAAGGACCATAACTCATTAAATTCATCAATCAATCCCCGTGACCTGTAACACCCTTGTTTCCCCCAGCTTGTAATTAATCATAAAATAAGATTACCATGCTAAGGCATGTGGAAACTGTAAATGTATTATTGTTAAACTTCCCATAACTAACTATTGGGGGGTGAAGCCTTGAAGTACAAGCCATGATATCTCTAGAGGAAAGAAATCAGTTAATAAAGAAAGGACTAGTGTTTGAATTATCAACCAACCCCATGAATGGAAGCATGGTCTAGATGTAGGATGTCAACTCGAAGTACCATAGAGACCTGCAGACCCAAGATTCCTTCTAGCAGAAGGAACAGGACAGGTTAGAAACCTTCCAGAGGAGGGAAGGTAAGATACATACAGAGACAACAAGAGAGGAGACATGACAGGAGAGAAAAAATTTGTAAGGGATATGTGCGAACCAAAAGGAAGTGTCGAGAACAAGGCATGAAGACCCGAATGTGAGCTTGATGTTGAGGAAGCATCTGGTAAACCTCACAGGGTTGTTGTGATAGAGAGAGCTTCTCTGAGAGATGGCATAAATTCCCTAGTGATATCATAGCTTGGCATGGGGGTGGACAAAGTGATAAGAATGAATGCCTTTAATCCTATGGTTGGGTGGAAAGGTGCACACCCACTGTTAGCTGGTTGGATGCAAATTATAATAGATAAGTATTCTCATACCCTGTGAAATTAAGCTACAATTATGTAATGAAATGGGATATACTGTGAAATAAAATAGGGATGTGTATGTTTTCTTAATGGTTATATTGTATCTCTTTATTATTGTTTAAATTATGTATTTAAGCAAGTATGGATTGGACATGTTTTGTATTTGTAAATGCTTGTTCCCTGTGGTGGATTAAGCTAGATCCACAAACTGTGAGTTCGTCAACCTTGGGAACAGTTTCATGTACGCATGTCGACACTCCTATTCATTTAGAGTCCCTTAGAGGAGGGAGTCTGTTAAAGCTTAGGAGAGATAATGCATGTATGCACAAGCTCTCTATGAGGCAGGCAAATACCAAGAATCCCTTAAGTTCTAGAGTTGAGGAATGAGCGTAAGGGTTGTGCGAAAGGATTCTTCAAAGAATTAAGTTCAATAGATAGGGCATAAATATATTAAGCCTTTCAGAGATAACAAAGCTCAGAAATAACAACGAGGTTGAAGTATCCAAATAAGGGAAGGTCCCTTTGTTTGGAAGATGAACGGATGAAATATGTTTGGAAAGAGCCACGATCTGATGTGATCGTTGGATACAGGAAAGAGTTTTGGAGTTAACCCTAGAGTCATTTGGACTTCACAAGTTCTACAAACTAAGGGAATTCGTTATGAGGGAGGTAAAATCCCAAAATTTTTGAAGTCCCAAGGTTAAATCTGAACCTTATATCTGAGGCTTCCTAGGAACCGTCCCAACCACCAAATCTGGGAGGTAGATGATAGTCAAGTTACCAGAACTACCCATGACTTAAGAACCTGATAACGGACATGTTAGTTCATGGCCTCTATCAACCTACGTCGTTGATCTCATCAGGAATGGAAGATCAACGACTAGGATTAGACTAGAGTCGAGTGAGCACTTCTCAGATTGTGGAGGTGGGACCCCGCAATCATTGTGAACCTTCGATCTATCAATGGATATCGAGGGTGGGGAATCATTGAGGAGCGAGAAGGTGAAAGTAGCATACTTTCTATTTCGTGGCCTGCAATTTACCAATGTCATTGATCTTGTCGCGCTGGACAATCAATGACTCTGGTTAATACCATGTTGAGTGAGCACTTTCCAAATTGCGAAGGTCGAACTCTTTGATAAAGATCATGCATGTTGGAGCCCCACAATTTTTGCGAACCGTCGATCGTCATTGACCTTCGATCTGAGTTTGAGGAGATCCATAAAATGTAAGGAATGCATGGGAATGAGAAATATTAAAGGGGATCAAGCTCAAAAGAAATAGCACTTTCAGGCTTGTTGACGAAGTCCAAGAGATGGACCCATAGGAGGAGCAAAGGTGGAGGCCTTTGAATACTTAGAAAATATTCTAATTCAGAAGAGATCAAGAAGCTTAGGAGGAGGAGAGATAGTGGCGTAAGTCTATGGACTCCCGGTAAAGACCTGAAGTAGATCCTATGTGTCGGCCAGCAGGAGATACGTGTCAATATATTAGAGTCTTCGGGGAAAACTACTTCATAGGTTTCAAAGTGAGGAGTGTCACAAACTCCCTAAGTCTCGAAGGCCAAAGAATATCGCAACCATCCATTGCAGAGGGACACGTGGCAAAAATCCATGAAGTTCGATTGAAATCACTCCGGGAGAAACGAGTGCATAGGAGTCTGAAACTACCGAAGCCCAAAAATTCGAAGAACTAAAGAGAATTTGGACTATCAGATCCAGATGGTACATGGAGAAAGATCGTGAACTTTGGGTGAAATTACTCTAGGAGAAAACAAAGGAGGAAATTTGGAAATCACTGAACCCCAAATAGAATAAGTAGTTGGGAGTTGTCGATCTATGAGAGAAAACATGTCATCAGATCGCGGAATCCAGATAAAACACTCTGGGAGAAGCAGAGGGTGGAGAAACTGAAATTTGAAATTGCCAAAGGTCGAAGTCCTGAAGCGGACGACAATTGTTGATTTGAAAGTGGATGCGTTGCACCAGATCTAGAACTCCAGGTATGGCACACTTCGGAGGAAAGAAGATGGTGAAAGATCTAAAGTCCTGAAGGAGATATCGATCATTGATTGAGGAGGAGGTCAAAGGATTGTTGATCTGGTCTTGGTTGAAAATTGTTGAAGTCCCGAAGAGGATGAGGGTCATTTATTTGGGGAGGGAAGGTGTTAAAAGATTCGACACTCTAGAGGAATTTACTACGGAGATTTGTTTTTGTGGAGAGAGGATATAGACCGTTGATCAGAGTAGATGTGTGCCGAAGGATCGTGGACTCCGAAGAAATATGTTTGGGAGTTTCATTTTATATTTGAAACTCCCAAAGTCTAGAGAGTTGGAGAGATGAAGTAAATCTCAACCGTCCAATCATCCGAAGTAGATCTTAGTCGTCATATCATCCGAAGTAAATCTCAAGGGTCAGATTATCCGAGGTGAATCTAGACCATCTGATCCAGAAGAGACGTGGCATGTATCGAAATATTCTGGATGGCATATGGAAAAAATATGTAGATTTCAGGTAAACACCCGAAGCAAGACTCAACCTTCCAATTGAAGTGGAAATGCAACATGAATCCTCTTACTTCGAGGTGAAGTGAAGTTTGAGATTTGAGATCTCAAAAGTTAGGAGACCTGAAGGAAATCTCGATAGTTGATCGAGAAAAGGGCCACAAGACCGTTCATCTAGTTGAAAGGCCAAACCCTCGAAGTGGCGGTAGATTCACTGATTGACAAGGACGGGTGTCCTCAAATCATCGACTCCGAAAGATTGACGTACAGAAGAGAGGAAATTTTGAGACTTGAGAATTCCGAAGTCGGGAATTCTGAAACAAATCATAGTCGTTGATTTGAAAGAGGTCAGATATGATCCACAACTATGAAAGGGATAGATCTGAGTCATCAATTTAGAGGCACTGTCAATATCATGATATCGACAGTCCCATAGAATTGTGGATATCGGATATGCGCGAACTTTAAAATTTGAAGGCGGGTCACAATCTAAATCACAGTTTTGAAGAAAGGATAGGTGGAGGCTCGAGGAGAATTGCGGGATGAAAGGTAGTTTGGTTTCAATCCACCTTTGGTCGCGCCCTCAATTGTGTGTTTGCATGAGGTTATCACCCAAGGTCACCTAAGGGAGGGGTTTATCAGAAAAGGGGCTAGCGGCCAAACTCAGAGATTCCACAAGCGCGAAGGGAAGATTGTGGATACCATTAGACCTACACCAGGAAGTCAAAAGGGTTTGTTTTTTATTACATAATGATACCATCAAGGTATTAGAGAGTCGTTTGTCTCTAGAATTGGAGATCCTTGACCGGGAGGTCAGGATGGTTCCCCAAGTTTCCAAATTAGAGACCATGGATGGAGAATCTAACCTTTAAGAAAAGAGAAAAAATTGTATGCCTCATCGTGGGTGTGTTACAAATTGGTATCAGAGCATGGTTACAACACTTGGCCTACTTGGGCTCATGTACAAGTCATGTAAGGACGTATTGTTATCTGCATTTACTCCTTGAGGAGAAGGACTGCAGATTGAACCTGTAATTTTGGGAATTCTTGTTGAATTTCAGCAGAAGAATTTCTTTATCCCTTTGTCAAAGTGATAACTACTCTTACCGGAGTAGGGATATTCTAACTAACATTTATAATAAGACGAATGTGGATAGCTTAAGGTGGCAGGGTTCTGTCAAGAGAAGTTGAATCCTGAAGGACGAATGACCTGGTGTTCGTAACACTACTTCTAAGAATGGGCAATTGGAACTTCAGGCACTGATGATGGTAGATTATATAATGGTTAATACCTTTGTGGGCTTAAATAAATCTGATAGGATCAGGTAGGATCCCTGGAATTTATAGTTACTGCTCTATATTAAAATCATACTATATAACTCCTCAAGACCAGAGAAAAGTGAGATGGGTAAAACCCTATGGACACTAAGGAAATAAGGTTTTCTTGCTAGACATTGTCACATAAAAAGAAAAGTGACCCTGATTAGTTATTTCCTTGATAAAAGGCAACATCAATACGAGATATGACTGTGAGATTAGTCCTGTAAGTGACTGAAATCTCAAACTAAAGGACACTAATGATGAAATTAAACTATCAAGTGAATGCATGAGGTAAAAGGGTGCAAGAGATGCACCTACTTATACATGAATGTGTATACATGATCATAAGGATGATTGGAAGATCCTTGGGAAAAGGATATAGAAGCCTGATATGTCCATGTGTGTGAATGACATGGAAAAAGTGAAAGCAATAAGCTAGCATGATGAATACATATATGTGTTTAATTATGCTTGAGTACATGGGTTTAATGCATTATGGAGCTTCCCAATATGAAGCCTGATAGTAATACCAGTTAGGTATGAATGATATTAAACATGTAAGTGATGCACATGTATGATGTAAGTTAGCAAACCATAATATGTATGGATACATAAATTGGGTACATGACAAAGATGCATGTTTATATTCCTTATGGGATATTTGGTAAATTGTTGAAGCTAACTCACGGCTAAGGCCATCACAAATAGTGATGGATATGCAATAAGGAAGTTTCATGTTGAAGGAGTTCCGTGTGGAGGAACTGTGTGAATACTCTTTCAGGAAAACAAAGTCACAGCCTTAGTGACTGTTGAGAATTAAGCAATGAGCCACAAGTTTATATGAATATATATATATATATATATATATATATATATATATATATACACTAGAATCCTAGATTACATTTTGAAAAACATCATGTAATGAATAGAAGATCAATAATGAATCTTGACCATTTTGATAACTAAATGATAACATGCAGGATGCATGGGTTCATGATTCATTATGGGAAAAATAATTTTCTATTAAAGCATGTTGATGTATCCTAAGAGTTAGGATGAGCCTAACCCAGGGATGCTTAGGAAAAGAGTAGAAAGATCACAATAAGAAGTAGATTACATAAGTAAAGGGGGAGAAAAGGAGGAACACTTTCCTCACCCTAAGAACCCTAAATTGTTTAACAGATCCATAGGATTAAAAGAGCAGTTGTGGAAATAGGTATAGTTGGTAAAAGGAAAGTAAACCCCCTGAGCATGATTAAATGAATAAATGAGTATGTTTAACTGAATAGGCTTGGTTGAATCCATGATTAAGAAAAGGCATTGAGGCCTTGAAGATAAATCAACTGGGCTTAAAAGTCCCAGGAGGTGTAGAAAGAGTTGGAAGAAGGGGAGAGTCCTCAATTATATCCTTGTTGAGTATTATGTTTTCTCTTGGATGAGAAATATGGTACGCTAATGAAAGTAAAAAGGTTTTGACACCATAGTGATAAGGATTGTATTGCTGAAGATAAAATCCAAATCTATTTGTGTTGTACTTATGGAAACATTTGAGGATAATGTGATGAAGTGCATAAAGATATGCTAGGACATTTTGAAGATGTTTTATGAATTCAAATGTTATGATACATGCATTTGGTTTAATATTATAACTAATGCAATTGTGACTATGATGATGCATTCTATGTATAGAAAGGAATTTGAGCTATTGAGGAAGACAATTGCCAATGATGGGCAACCTCAAGTAGAGGATGACCAGGAGAAGGCTACGGTTGAAAGATTTTTGACAGGGCTGAAAAAGTCCCCATAAAGCACCATTGATGAGGTAAAAATCAGAAAGAGGGTGCTAGCAGCCAAGAACCTGTATAAAGATATCCGTGCCTATGTGGCACAAGGTATGAAGGGATTTGGTAAGAACCCCTTCTAAAATATTTTATTGTCTTAGTGTTATGCATGAACTTTTGAAAGGTAGTTGTATGCCTTGGGTACCCAAGTAAGGTATGATTCAGGAAGGAGAACCTGAATGATGGAGGTATGAACCTCTAGTAGTAAACACTATTTGTAACCCTTGGAAGAATTCATGAACTGATATGTCATGAATTCATTGACCAATCAAGGAATGATTAAAGGCATTCATGTGGAACTTTTGAGTTCATGTGTACTGATTTGGGATCGTGATCGACCTATAGTAGGCAGTATGGTCCTATTGTAAGAATGAAATAAAATGAATAATCCATATGAGGAAAATATTGGTTAAATTCCAACACACAATGGCCAAGAACCAGTCATAAAGTGTGACAAACTTGAAAACAATGAAAGAGTGCATTGGGTATGAATGTGGCCATGAATAATTGGCACATTTGTTAAAATCCTTTGAAATGTTGAATTATGAAAGGGTTGGTATGTTGAAATGAGGCATAGGCAAGGAATGGGATTATATTTTTATTTTTATATAGATGTGATGAACTGTTAGTATGCATGGTTTTGAATATAGATATATATACATGGATGCATGAGAGACTAACAGTTTGTTTGGCTATGTAAAGAATGAATTGCAGGGAGGAAAGGGGCCTTGGATATGGCAGTGTTGTAATCCCATAAGGAATACCAATTTCCTGTTGATCCAAACCGCTATGGGAAGGGAAGTCCCATAATTATGAATCTATTTCCTGTGTGGAACAAATATGGAAATAAAATGTGGAATTGGAAATTTGAAGGTGACAGATTTACAAGGAAATTCTGAATTTAAAATTTATGATGATGTCTCATGAATTTTTGTATACCTATGATACAGGTGAAAGGAAAATATTTGCGAAGAGTGCAAGGATGAGAGACTAAAATCTCAGGTTCGAGGAAGAACTTTGAAAAAGAGTATAATCCGATCGCATGAAATAGAGACTAACAATTTGTTTGGTTGTGTAAAGAATGAATTAGCAGGAGAAGGAGAGTAACCTTCGTGCCTATCTATTACGGTATCGGGAGAATGAGAGTAACCTTTGTCCCTATATATTACGGTTTTGGGAGAATGAGATTAACCTTCATCCCTATCTATTACAGTGCCAGGAGAAGGAGAGTAACCTTCGTCCCTGTCTATTATGGTATCGGGAGAAGGAGAGTAACCTTCGTCCCTATCTATTACGGTGCCAAGAGAAGGAGAGTAACCATCATCCCTATCTATTCTAGTGCTAGGAGAAGGAGAGTAACCTTAGTCCCTATCTATTATGATACCAGGAGAAGGAGAGTAACCTTCATCCCTATTTATTACGGTGCTGAGAGAAGGAGAGTAACCTTCATCCCTATCTATTATGGTGCCAAGCGAAGGAGAGTAACCTTTGTCCCTAACTTTATCTTAGCCAGAAGGCTATCAAGCTGTAAAAGCATGAAAAATGGATATTGTTGAGCCACGAGAACCCCATGGTAAGCCATGATCGCCTAGAATATGTTGTGTTGAGGTAACACAAGCCGAAGGTACACCTCGACAGATAAATTCTGAGGGACGCCTAGACTATAAGACTCGATAGAGTCTCTCGAATTCTTTATGTGCAAGAAAATCTTGGCAAGTCAAGATGGATCACCAGAGGGACTATATAGAAGAGAAGGGAATGCCTGAGCCTCAGCCTGGAGGGTGAGTGACTGCAAGGAAGAGGATACCTTAATATTTCTTATAAAATATTGACTGGTATCATGCACACAATGGGTTGTTCTTCTTGTGCGAGAAAACCTTGGCAAGGCAAGATGGATCAACCGAGGGACTGTATAGCAGAGAAGGGGATGCTTGGGCTTGGGCATGGAGGGTGAGTGACGTAAGGAAAATGAAACCTTGATAGTTCTTTTAAACTATTGATGGGGATCATGAACCCAATGGTTATGTCAAGGAAAAACAATGAGCCTAGATAACAAAACAACCATGTGGATACAAATCCACAAAATGCGTAGATAATTATTATGCTAAGATTATGAAATTTTCCTAGAAATTTTATGCAATTTTTTCGCATAATACTATGATTAACATGCTTATTGTCCAAGAATTATTGAAAGCAGGTGACCAAGATTTAAGGTCTGAAAAAGGACCTGACTGAGGAAGAAGGATCAAAATTTATGAAACAACTGAATGAGAAAGGCATGACAGGTGTTTTTGAGAAAGAACACTGATGACAATGTTCCTTTAAGGGGGAGGGAATTGTAACACCCTTGTTTCCCCCAACTTGTAATTAATCATAAAATAGGATTACCATGCTAAGGCATGTGGACAATGTAAATGTATTATTGTTAAACTTCCCATAAATGATTGTTGGGGGGTGAAGCCTTGAAGTAAGAGCCATGATATCTCTAGAGGAAAGAAATAAATTAATAAATAAAGGACCAGTGGTTGAATCATCAACCACCCCCATGAATGGAAGCATGGTCTAGCTGCAGGATTTCAGCTCGAAGTACCATAGAGAACTGCGGACCCGAGCTTCCTTCTGACAGAAGGAACAAGACAGGTCAGAAACCTTCGAGAGGAGGGAAGGTAAGATACATACAGAGACAACAAGAGAGGAGACATGGGAGGAGAGAACAAGTTCGTAAGGGATATGTGCGAACCCAAATGAAGTGTCAAGAACATGGCCTGAAGGACTGGAATGCAAGCTTGATGCTGAGGAAGCATCTAGTAAACCTCGTAAGGTCGCTATGAAAAAGAGAGTTTCTATGAGAGATGGCGTAAATTCCCTAGTGATATCATGGCTTGGCATGGGGGTGGCCAGAGTGCTAAGAATGAATTCCTTTGAGCCTATGGTTGGGTGGAAAGGTGAACACCCACAACCAGTTTGTTGGATGCAACTTGTAATAGATAAGTATTCTCATACCCTATGAAATTAAGCTATAATTATGTAATGAAATGGGATATACTGTGAATGACCCAGGGATGTGTTAGGATATTTAGACACTTAGGAGTTAGTAAGATATAATTGGTCTATTGTGTCGTTAGGTAAAAGTGTGTTTTCTAGTGTGTTCTTTAGTATGCATTAGTATGCATTTGTAGTTAGGAAATCCGATGGTCACGATATGTTCCCGACATAGAGTGATCTGACGGTTCACACTCTCCTCGATCTTAACGACCATTGATTTGTGGCTTAACACATGATTGGTCCATGATCTCTATTTAAAGAGAATGGAGGATCATTTGTCGATGATCGATTGTGAGAAAATCTCTTGTAAAATCTCTTTGTAATCTTTTTCTTTACATTAATAAACTGCTCCAAGTGGTCGTGTTGGTTGGGGTCGTGGATGTTTCCCCATAGGGGTTTTACCACGTGAAAACATCGGTGTGTTGATATTTTATTTGGTTATGTGAGTGGTTACTGAAGGCATTTGTCCTCTATTGGAATACCTATGTTGTCGAACATGGTATCAGAGCCTGTTTGAAGACCCGCTCCTATTGTAGATCGAGATTGTGAGGCCAAGTTTTCTCGTCTCCATTTTCTATCATTTCCACACATTTTTGGGCTTAGAGGACTATTCCATTGCGTCCAGAGCACTCGTTTTATTTAGTAACACTTTTTGTTTCACTCAAAAAGGTTTATGTTTGCCCAATATACGACCATTACAGTCAGATCTGAAGGTATAATGCTTGAATACGCATTTTTTAAAATTTTTGCAGAGTAGTATTTTGGTTTTGTTTTATTTATTTCCGGGTTGCTACTCTTTTAGATATGCATATTCTCTTTTCCCCACATCCTGTGCGATCTCAGAAAATCAGAAACAGATAGGAAAAGGTGCATATTCTGGGTAAGTTAACCGAGATCTAACCCTTGTTGTCATCGAGAAGGGAATTTTTTTTCTTGTGTGAAAATAGTTTTTTTTAGCACGCTCTCCAACAACAACAACAAAAACAACCCCAATCCTCGTTCTGAACATTACAATATGTTTTTCTAGATCATTTGGTTAAAAATTGTCTTATTAAGTAAGAGGTCTTGAGTTCAAGTCTCTCTGTTTTTACCTTTTTTGAAAAAGTTCATGCTAAAATTGTAAAGTGTATTTCACTTCAAGTATAAAAGTGAATCACTATAAGTAGCTTTAATATTTTATTTTAGAGTTATTTATTTTGCATGAAACTTTTCTGTTATAAAGTAACTTCATTGTAAAAGTGATCCCCACTTCTCTTTATAAAAGTGAGTCACTTCATAAAGAAACTTACACAATCACGTGGTCATTTGGTTACCGATTGTGCCTTTTTTAAAAAGGGAATAACTCTAACATCGGAAGTCCATTTTCAGTGCCATTTTTTTTTAAATCACATAAATTTTTGAGCTCTTTCCATCCAGATCATCAGTTTTAGTTTTTAAATCCACATTATCTGCATATTTAATATGGATTCTACAAGTACTGTCTTGCTTACCAACAACAACTACTTCCAATGGAAATCTCATATGGAAGATTTATTAAGAAGTAAAGGCTTGTAGCGGATTACCTTGGGAAAGGAAAAAACACCCACTGATGTTGATCAAGTTGCAGACATTTTCACAAAGTCTCTTACAGAAGCGAATTTTTCCAAACTTCGATCTATGTTAGGAGTTTAGGAAGTTGTCATTAAGGGGGGATAGGCTCTAATGTCTCATTCCTTCTCCTATTGTGTCACTATTGTAAATCCTTCAATCATATCCGAAGTTGTTCTTAAGGGGGGATGTTAGGATATTTAGACACTTAGGAGTTAGTAAGATCTACTTGGTCTATTGTGTTGTTAGGTAAAAGTGTGTTTTCTAGTGTGTTCTTTAGTATGCATTTGTAGTTAGGAAATATGACGGTCATGATATGTTCCCGACATAGAGTGATCCAATGGTTCATACTCTCCTAGATATTAACGTTCATTGATCCGTGGCTTAACACCTGATTGGTCCATGATCTCTATTTAAAGAGAATGGAGTGTCATTTGTCGATGATCGATTGTGCGAAACTCTCTTGTAAAATATCTATGTAGTATTTTTCTTTGCATTAATAAACTAGTCCAAGTGTTCGCGTTGGTTGGGGCCGTGCATGTTTCCCCGTAGGGGTTTTACCATGTGAAAACATCGATGTGCTGATCTTTGATCTGGTTATGTGAGTCGTTACTGAAGGTGTTCATCCTCTGTTGGAATACTTGTGTTGTCGAACATGACGTGTATGTTTGATTAATGGTTATACTATATCTCTTTATTCTTTTTTAAATTGTGTATTTAAGCAAGTATGGATTGGACATGTTTTGTATTCATAAATGCTTGTGCCCCATGGTGGATTAATCCATATCCATGAACTATGAGTTCGTCGACCTTGGGCACAGTTTAATGTATGCATGTTAACACTCCTAGTAATTATGAGTCCCTTGGAGGAGGGAGTCTGTTAAATCTCAGGAGAGATAGTGCATGTATGTATAGGCTCTCTATGAGGTAGGTAGAGAAAGAGAATCCCTTAAGTTCTAGAGTTGAGGAATGAGGGTAAGGGGTGCGTGGAAAGATTATTCCAAGCGTTAAGTTCAAGAGATAGAGAACAGAGATCTTAAGACTTTCATAGATAACAAAGCTCAGAAAGAACAATGAGGTTGAAGTATCCAAATACGGGAAGGTCCCTTTGTTTGGAAGATGAACAGACGAAATTTGTTCGGAAAGAGACATGGTATGATGTGATCGTTGGATACGGGAAAGAGCGTGGGAGTTAACCTTGGAGTCATTTGGAATTTGCAAGTTCGATGAACTGAGCGAATTAGTCATGAGGGAGGTAAAATCCCTAAAGTTTTGAAGTCCCGAGGTTAACTCTGATCCTTAGATCTGAGGCTTCTTGGGAACCATTCCGACCACCAGATTTGGGAGGTAGACGATAGTCAAGTTACCAGAACTACCCATGACTTAATAACCAGATAGCAGACATGTTAGTTCATGACCGCTATCAACCTACATCATTGATATCGTCGGGAATGAAAGATCAATGACTAGGATTAAACTAGAGTCGAGCGATCACTTCTTGGATTGCGGAGGTGGGACCCCGTAATCACTGTGAACCGTCAATATATGAATGGAGATCGATCGTGGGGAATCATTATGGAGCACGAAGGTGAAAGTAGCGAACACGCTAGTTTGCGACCTGCAATTTACCAACGCCATTGATCTCGTCGGGATGGAAGATCAATGACTCTGTTTAATACCAAGTTGAGCGAGCACTTCCCAAATTGTGGAGGTTGAACTCTTTGATAAAGAGCATGCATGTTGGAGCCCCACAATTTCTGTGAACCATCAATCACCATTGACCTTCGATATGAGTTTGATGAGATCCCTGAAATGCAAGGAATACATGGGAAGGCCAAATCTTCAAGGGGATCAAGCTCAAAAGACATAGCACTTTCAAGCATGAAAACGAAGTCCAAGAGATAGACCTGTAGGAGGAGCAAAGGTCGAGGCATTTGAACACTTAAAAAATATTCTAAGTAGGAAGAGATCAAGAAGCTCAAGACAGTGGCATAACTCTGTGGACTCTGGGTAAAGACCCAAAGTAGATCATGTCCATTGGTTGGCAGGAGATACATGCCGATAGATTGAAGTGTTCAGGTAAAACTACTTCGAACGTTTCCAAGTGAGGAGTGTGACAAACTCCCAAATTCTCGAAGTCCAAATAAGATCACAACCATCCATTGTAGAGGGACATGTGGCAGAAATCCATGAATTTCGAGTGAAATCACTCTAGGAGAAAAGAGTGCATAGGAGTCTGAAACTCCTGAAGCCTGAAGAGCCAAAGAAGTGAAAATAATCTGGACCATCAGATCTAGAGGGTACATGGAGAAAGATCGTGAACTCCGGGTGAAAGTACTCTGGGAGAAAAAAAAGTAGTAAAGTTGGAAATCGCTAAACCCCGAATAAACGAAGTAGCTAGGATTCATCAATCTGCAAGAGGACACATTTCATCAGATCGCGGACCCTGGATAAAATTCTCCAGGAGAAGCAGAGCATGGAGAAAATGAGACTTGAAATCACCGAAGGCCGAAGTCCCGAAGCGGACGAAAGTCGTTGATTTGAAAGTGGATGTGTGGCACAAGATCTAGAACTCTAGGTACAATGCACTCTAGAGGAAAGCATAGGGTGAAAGCATTGAAGTCTCAAAGGATATCTCGATCGTTGATTGAGGAGGAGGTCGAAGGACCGTTGAACTGGTCTTGGTTGAAAAGTGTCAAAGTCCCGAAGAGGACCAGGGTCGTTTATTTGGGGAGGACAGGTGTCAAAAGATCTGACACTTCGGAGGGATTCACTCCAGAGATTTGTGTTTGTAGAAATTGGATATAGATTGTTGATTAGAGTAGACACGTGGTGACAGATCATGGACTCTGGATAAATCTGTTCAAGAGTTTCAATTGATATTTTAGACTCCTGAAGTCTGGAGAGACGGAGAGCCTAAGTAAATCTCAAAAGTCCGATCATCCGAAGTAGATCTTAGTTCTCAGATCGTCTGAAGTAAATATCAAGTGTCGGATCATCCTAGGTGAATCTAGATCATCTGATCCAGAAGAGACGTGGTGTAGATCAGAGGATTTCAGGTAAAGTCCCAAAGAAATTCATAGCCCTCAGATCAAGAGGACAGGTGGCAAAAATCTGTAGATTTCCAATGAGCTATCGTGTGTCCCAAATGGATATCATATGCAAATGTTTCACCCATGGGAATTTGACGTATCAACTAACCACCTTGGGGTCCACAATACATTTGGTGATTCATCTTCTAGGGTTAGGGTTTTGATGCTTAGGTTTTTTTTGCCTCTTTGTCTTTTAGGATTCATGATAAAAGGCCCTTTTCAACCTATTTGTAATCATATTGTTGTGAATGAGCATAGTTGACATCTCTTTCTCTTCAGATATAAGCTACCACAATTCCCACCAGTTTGTTTTATACTTTATTACGTTATTTTATCCATTAATAGAAGTTGGGTTTCAATGTATTTATGTGTTATCTGCTATAGTTTTTTTGTATCTCAATTTGTTCTCAATATAATATGGATCAATGGTATGAGAACAGTCTAATCCTTATTATTTCTTGATGCATGTCCCCAACAAGGTTAGGGTATAGAGAGTTGGATCTCGTGCTAGTTTCACTTAGGGATGACCTCTCTCACTGGCCCAAGAAACCTCTCAAGGAGGAAGAAATAAAGACAATGGAGCAAGAGATCATTTCAAAAATTTTCTTGAGGAATCCCTCATATAATAGCAGAACAAGATGATGGAAAAATTCACTCAAATCCTTCGATGACTGTCAATGAAAAGAAAGGAACATTCAACAAGAATCCATTTCGGAAATGCGACACCCTTCAAGGTACAAGTTAATTTCTTTATCCCCTTATTTTGAAGGCTAAATAGATGCATATGCTTTGGAGAAATGGTTGAATCTATTAGAAGGGTATTACTTTGTTCAATTTTTTTCTGACACTAAAATGATCACGATCGCTCTCCTTAAATCCATCCCCCATGACAAATATTGGTGGGAATTTTACTGGGAGAGACATACCGAAGATGAATATATGGCATTCAGGATATGACCCACTTGGATGACCCTTTTTTATTCCCTTAAGGAGAATTTATACCTTGTCAAAAACTATGATGACCAATACACAAGATGGATGACTCTACGTTAATAAAGAGACCAAACGATGTCGAAGTACACTAACATCTTCCATACCTTATACTCAAAGTTGAGTATCAAAGACTCTGAGCGGAACCTAGTTCTAAAGTACCACAATGTCCTACAAAGGTGCATCCAAATAGAGATGGATTTCTTGGACATGTCATCATTGGGAATCACTTATCAATATTCTTTCAAAATCGAGCATAAATTTAAGAAACAAAATAAGTGAGAATTTGGGTTTGCAAATCCACAACAATAGAAACATGGAAAAGGTGGCCCTAAATCACAAAATAAGGCACACATCAAGGAAGGACAACCTGAATATATCCATCCCAAGATACAACAAAAGAATGGTAATGAGAAGACGATGAATGAAAATATAAAATGGCGTGAGTTCCAAAAAAATCCACTGGCACAACATTGATGAATGTTTCTTAAAACAATTATTGTTGGCCAATATTAAAGAAAAAGAGTTAGAAACTGATTCAAATTGTGATTTAGAGAAGAATAAGGGAAATAGAATAATTTATTATAATGATACCATCACAACTAAAAAGATCCAACCTAAGGATTTAGAGGATCTTGAGGAAGGGGAGCACCTCTTCCCTTCACATATGTGGGTGAAGGGAACCCCACTACATTTTGTTGTTGACAATGGAATCCAAAATAAGTTGATCTCAATCGAAGTCATCAATAGATGGATTTTGTCAATGATGCCACACCCTTAACCATATAACATCAATTGGTTGAGCCAAGGATGAGACCTTCACATTATTCATTGGTTTCACCTATCCTACAACATCAAACCCTTAAAAGATGAGGTATTGTGTGATGTTTCCCACTAAAATTTTGTGATGTTATGTTAGGACAACGTTATATGTGGAAATCTCATGTTGATTATGAGTCTCAACCCTATAGTGTCATTATCACTCTAAGGGGTTATCCCTACAGAGTACCCGAGGTAGTTCTGACTACTACGATTTCATTAATCTCAACAAAACAATGTTGAGAAGTAATCTCATAGACTACAAAGTTTTTCCTCTTCATGGTTCGGTTAGAAGGGGAATGAAAGATCATTGTGACCACCACAACCTCAACACAGGGCATCTCTATGTAACATAAACATATGGAAAAACTTGTAGAGGAATAGAAAGACCCCTTTGCTTCACCTACAGGGGTGCCTTTGCACTATCAGGTCAAACATTCCATTGACTTGATACTTGGTTCGCCCTTATCCAATGGTATTTTTGTAACTTAATATCATTCTTGGTTTCTTAGGAACAATGCCAAGACATCTTTAAAACCAAATTCAGGCCACAAGATTGATCTTAGACCAAAGGGTCCTCCCTCATTAGATATAAGACAACTGGTTGCCCACTATCACCAAGTAGAAACTCTCGGTCCTTAAGCTCAGGATGTCGGATTTGAATATTAAAGAAAATGATAAATAGGGTTGAGGATAATGATAACAACAAACTAAAATAAAAGATTGTAACTTCATATATTATAGGCTTAACACATTTGGCATAGAGTCTCATCAAACAAAACACAAACATTGATAATGAAAGGTTGAAGAGAAGGAGAAGAAAAATATATCTCAAGCCTCACAATGAGTAAGGAAGTTGCTATAGGGATAAGATAAAGAAAGGATGATTTTACTGGGCATTAGACAATGAATCCAATAAAATATAAGTGCATGGCAGGGCATACATTATGAATCCAACTACATAACACTTAATTAAAATAATTTTCATATATATGCATGCGTTTTGATAGAATATGGAAACACCATTAAATCAATAAAAGACATATGAAATAACATATAAACATATAAAACAAAATAAAATTTCCAAAACATCAAACATCAAACATGGGGGGCCTAAACACGATTAACTTTCCAAAACCCACTTTATTAATATTGTAGTTAATACACACACACACACACACACACACACACACACACACACACACACACATATATATATATATATATATATATATATATAACAAATTAGTATATTTAAATTCTATTATAAAATTTAACATATAAACAAAATAAAATTAAACTCTATTTCAAAATAACTAAACTATATTAAAATTAAAACATTTAACATAAAACTAACTAATAATAAATAAAACCTTAAATTAAAATAAAAGAAAATTAAAAGATATAAACTATAATTAAACTAAATAATTACTAAATTAAACTAATAATTATTTTTCTTTTAAATCTGTTATTAAAAATTTATAAAATGTTATAACATGTCCAATATGCATGTACTCCCTTATGGAGAATGAGGAAATCAAGCGTCAAATTCACGATCTCATCCAAAAGGGCCACATTCAACCGAGCTCCTCACCTTGTGAGAGACCAATTGTGTTGGTGCAAAAGAAAGATGGGACATGGTGACTCTATATTGACTATAGAGCCCTAAAAAAATCACTATCAAGAACCGATACATGGTCCCCTAGATTGATGATCTTCCTGATCATCTTAAGGGTGAAAATTTCTTTAGTAAGATTGATCTAAAGTCAAGCTACCACTAGGTTCTGATATAATAGATTGATGTATGGAAAAAAAGCTTTAACTCTAAATAAGGCCTTTTTGAGTGGTTGGTCATGACTTTTGGATTGATTAATACTCCAATGACATTCATGAGGATGATGGACGATATATTGTAGTCGTTCACAAACTCTTTTATGGTCCTATATTTGGGTGACATCGCCATCTTCAATCGAACTTGGACAGAGAATTTGCAACATATCCAATAGGTCATGAGCACCCTACGACAACATTAGTTACATGATAATTTGGAGAAATGCTTGTTCGACATTCAGATGATTCATTATTTCAGATACATCACTGATGAACATGGAGTGCATGTGGACCTAACCAAGATCCAATTCATTCACAATTGGCCAACCTCGATGACCTTGATGGAGCTTCACAAATTATTGGGCCTTTCCAAATTCTACTAGAGGTTCATGTTGGGGTTCTCTCATAGCAATTAGCCCTTAATTCAAGTGACCAAGGGTGGAACAAAAGAAATTTATCCTGGTATGAACCACAATAGAAATCATTTCATCATCTGAAACACCTCCTTTGCTCCGCACCAGTTCTCATATTGTCATACCTACAACAACCATTGATATTGATATAGATACTTATGACCATGTTATTGGTGTATTCCTCACTCAACAAGGACATCTAGTGGCCTATAATAATGAAACATTATATGACATTGTTCGAAGGTAACCCACCTATGTTAAGGATATGTATTCCATTGTGAAAACATGTTGACAGTGGAAGAATTGCATTATGAGAAAGGAAAAAATCATCCACATTGATCAGAATCCTCTATAATTTATGAAAACATAAGGGATGTTACATAATGACCTACATCAAAAGTTGTCCACACACCTACAACAATTCCACTTGAAAATCAACTAAAATAAGGGTAGCACTATTTGAGTTGTTAATTTCCTTAGTCGACCTCCAGCTGCAACATTGTCAATGGTGCTCAACTCTTGAGGTCATGAGACCTAAAGGTGGTCCCAATTATATAATAGTGATCATGATTTCATTGTTGCATATTGAACACTATGTGTATGCACACTAGTTGTATACTTTCATCTCCATGATGGACTATTATTCCATCTGGGCCATCCCTATGTTCGTTCAAACAAGAATGTGAAGTTGATTTCAGAATATCATTATATTTGGGTGGTAGGACACTTTGGTGTGGAAAAAAGGTGTCATCACTACAAAAGTATTTTTATTGGTCGAATCTTAGAAAATATGTCAGAAATTATATTAGATCATGCACTACCTGCACCATATCCAAACCCACCATTAAGAAACAAGGGCTATAAACCCATCTTCCTACTCTTGATAGGCATTGGGATGCCATATCCATGGATTTCATGTTTGGTTTACCTTCAACCAAGAATGGTAATGACTGTGTCTTTGTGGTCATTGATCGATTCTCTAATATAGAATTTTTGACACCCTACAAGAAGAGTGGCATAGACGATGCCACTGCTAATCTCTTCTTCAAGCATGTTTAGGTTCATTTCAGACTATCACGGACTATTATTTCAGATCATGATAGCAAGTTCTTCAATAGATTCTCGTCCAATTTGTGGTCATTCATGGACACCAGGATCACCAAATCAATTTCCTTCCACCTCCAAACAGATGTAAAAATGGAGGTAGTCAACAATATCACTATACATATCCCGAGAATTTATAACTCTAAACATCCCCGCACATGCAATGAGAGTCTTCATTATTTTCATCATAGTTACAATCAAGTGCTTCATAGATCTACTAGCCACAACCCTTTTCAGGTGTGCTTGGGGTTCCATCCATTTCCCCAATTGATGTATCTATTCCCATTTCATCCACACAGAAATAATATTCCCATACTTAAACTAAGGATGATAAGGAAGCCAAATTTTTTGAATGGATTCAACACATCAACCAACAAGTCCATGACATCTTGTAGAAATCCAATGCCAAGTGTAAGTAGCGACATGACCAGCACCGGGTTCCACACAAGTTTCAGGTGGTGGTAAGGCATGTTTACATTTGCAGAAAGAGCACCTTGTAGGACCCCATCAAAATATTATCCCACTTAGATATGGGCCTTACACCATCACCAAGGTTGTAGGTGAGAATCTTTTTTTAATTAAGTAGTCCCCCATTCCTTGGCCTTCATCTAGTCATTAATGTGGAGCTCCTTCACCCATATTTTCCACCTCTATTGGACACCTTAGAGGTAGTTGAGCACTTGTCCCCTATATAACTCAACTGTAACTGCCTTGAGTAGGCTATATTTTAAAAAATCATGGATACACAGATGAAAGGCATATGCCAACAAAACATACAACTCTATCGGTTCATCAAAGTAGGTAAACTTCTTCACCAAGGAAAGTGGCTCACCAGGAGCCAAATTCATCAAATGTTTACCCGTGTGATGAGGGAACTTGGAGAAATGGAGACCATTTATTCCTAAGGGGGGAGGAATGATTCAGGGGGATATCGGTGGCTACCCTTCAGGTCCCAAAAGTTTAGGTCTGTTTTTAGGCCCTAAACAATGTTTTTTGGACATTCAAATGTCCAAGGTTGCCATGGAATTTCATGGCTCAAGAAAAAAGTTGTAATCCTCAGTAATTATTTCCAATGAGCCACCGTGCACCCAAAAATAAGATTGTATACAAAATTTTCACCCCTAGAAAGTTGACGTATCAATTAACCACCTCAGGGCCTGCAATATTTTTGGTGTTTCATCTTCCAGGGTTAGGGTTTTTTTTGCCTCTTTGTCTTTTAGGCTTCATGATAAAAGTTCCTTTTCATCCTCTTTGTAATAAAATTGTTGTGAATGAGCATAGCTAGCATATATTTCTCTTTAGACATAAGCTACCACCATTCTATCCAATTTTTTTTTTACAATATTTTTCTATTTTATTAATCAATAGAATTTGGGTTTCATTGTACTTTTGTGTTCTTTTTTATAGTTTTGTTTTCATCTCATTTTGTTCCCAATAATATCCATATCACATTAATAATTTCATAAGAAAAATATCAACCAAGAAAAAAAAAATCGATTGGATCATTAATCAAATGAATCCTAAAACAAAATTCCATAATTCTACATATGCAATCCATGCCAATGAGCATGCACCAATTTTTTTTTATGTAGAGTACTATAAATCTAATATATGATTCATGGAAATACCATTTTGTCAACGCACAATTCAATATTCTCTCTAAATTGTTGCTAAACACTCCTCATAGCCTACATTTGGTCCAAGTAATGATAGCAAGTCATGAACTATATTGTTTTCAAGTATAATTGTTGTCACATATGTTTTCATTTCCTTGATGTTTTACACTATATCAACCTCTATTATTCTATATTGTTTTCATGTTTATGTTTTTTTTAGTCATGTAAAGAGGGTATGTTGTTTCTTGTATAAGCAAGTAAGAAGGATACTGACAAGGGGTGACCATCTACAACATTAGGCCTAAAATGAGCCACTAAATTAGGATGATGTTAAAGAGCACAATCATGTTGATGTCAAAAGCATAATAGTATAGATGTTGAAGATGTTTCCCCCCTGTCAATTATATTCCAATGTGCAATTTCAAGCAAGAAGATTAGTATTATTAGAGGATGAAAGAAAGAGGATAATACGATGTTGAATTAAATGGATACTCAGTAAGAGAAATTGTAAGAAAATATAGAACTGCACCAACATTGTTTCATTATTGGATAAATGGTCTCACGCATATGAAGAGGAAATGGGATATTGTAGTGTTAACTAAATAGAAGGAGGAAGAAATAGTTGATTGATTTACAAAAATGGTTGAAATGGGACATGGGATGGATTTGATACAAATAAATTCCAGTCTTGCTAAAATTTTTCACTCAAGGATAAATCCATTCAAAGACGGATTTACTGGGAAATAATGGTGGGAAGGATTAAAGAAAATACATCCAAATGTTATATTAAGAACAATCGAGGGACTAGATAGAGATAGAGCTCTAAATTTTCACCCTATGATCATGTGAAAATATGTCTAAGGAATACAAGGAACACTCATATAGAACAAAAAATATATGAAATTGTGATGAGACTAGTTCACAAGATGGAATTAATAATGACATGGAAGTAATTTCCAAGAGAGGGAACAAGAATGTGATAAATTGTATCCCCAACAGAAGAGAGTGGATTGTGTTGTGTAAATAAAATAAATATATCCATTAATGGGTTCTATCTGATCAATGGGAATACAAATATGAATAAATTTATAAAAAATCGTGAGCAAAGATTGTGCATAGATGCACATCCCAATGCATGTATGAATAAAGTTGTTAATGAAATATATTTACAATTTTGTTGCTTCTATGCATGGTTGCCTATCACCTACGAATACAAACTTATTGATTTTTATGTCCATGGTAGCCAAATAGTTTTACAAATAGTCGAGGAGGAAAATAAGACATGCATAAACTTGTGCTTTCACACACTACTCATAGGTTGCAACCCCTACATGAGAGTGTGTTTGGGAATTGTAAGAATTACTTTAGGTCCAAGAGATAAAATTGGATGGTGAAGAACCTAGGGATAGTAGTAAAATGGTTTGAATTATTACAATTTGTTAGTAGAGTTTTTCAAAGGGCTCTTACACCCTCCAATATTAGGTTTAGATTTAGGTGAACTAGAATTTGGCCACTAAATTATGATTATATTACCAATGATATGGCTTGTAGCAAACCTTTTGAAATACACAATGAAGAAGATGAAAAACTTATGGTGAACATGTTGAGCCTCTATTAAGGATGTTTCTATCCAATAGGTTCTGATGGTGAACATGTTAATTCATCTTAAGAAGATGATGGCATGGTTCAATATAATATGGAAGTTGTTGTATCACACAAACCATATACATATTCTACAAATTCTAATAAGAATTGCATTGCTAAATTGAATATGACTTAAGGTTGTCAAGAAATGGGATTAGCCAATGATAAATTGGCATTTAAAAGTTGAGTGACCCTACCTATGTGGTTCGCATAAGCCATGATGAATATGAAATGAAATATTATTACCAACACCAATGAAGAAAGACTTAACATGCCTTTGTTTCCAACAAATATAAACAATAATGATATTACTTGTTATTTGTGGATGTTGGAGGTGTGAAATAACACAATGAAATTGGAAGTGATGAAGAACCAAATGGATAAGATAATGTTGAAGAGTTAAATATTCTATATGATCCTCATAATTATCCAAGTAATGGTCCATTACTTTCACAATCTCTAAGATTTTCACTAGAGAGAGTGATAGAGAAACCAGGCCCTATGATCCAAATATTTTCTACTATTAAGCATGAGTTCCTAATTACTAACTTCAAAGGATTAGACCATACTTTTGATTGATGTAGAGAAAAATAAAAATGAGATGTTGGAATTGAAGAAAAAGAAGAAGGATATTGCAAAGGAGAAGAGGGCTACAAATATTGTTGCAAATGAATGGAGAAAGAAAGAAAGGATTCAAAGAGAAAGGAAAAATAAATAAAAAGTAGCAAAACCATTGAAAATGCATGGAAATAATAATGGAAGGAGCTATAGAAACTTCCAAAGGAGAAAGAGAGGAGGGAGGATATTGATAGGAGTACAAACGATCTTGAAAAAAGGAGAAGGTTGAACAACTCAATGGATCAAATGGCATAGAATAAACAATTATTGAATCCTCTATTGATAAAACGATCATTTAGACAATTTCCCAAACAATTTGTTCTCTCGCAGACACTGTATTACTAAGAACAAGTGCTCGTCATGCTCTTCCATCGTCCAAGAGTAGATCAAAATATCGTCAATGAATACTTGAATGAACTTGTCCAAGTACTCACGAAACACCTCATTCATCAAACTCATAAATACCCCTGGGGCGTTCATAAGTCCAAATGGAAAAAAAGTAAACTCGTAATGTCCAAACCTCGTCTTAAAGGAGGCTTTAGGGATGCCTTCCCCCTTGAGCCACAACTGGTGATACCCTGATGTCAAGTCGATCTTTGAAAACACCGTCACACCCTTCATCTGATCAAATAGATCATCGATCCTTGACAAAGGATATTGATTCTTGATCGTTGCTTTGTTCAATTGACGATATTCAATGCAGAGTCTGCAGAACCCATCCTTCTTTCATATGAATATAATCATTGCACCCCATGGTGACACACTTGGACGTATAATTCCCAGGTCCAGCAGCACCTTTAGTTGCATTCTCAACTCCTGTAACTACGGGGTTGACATCCGATAAGGAATTCTTGCTATTAGTTCAGTCCCCGGTTTTAGGTCTATGGTAAATTGCAATTCCCTCTCTGGTTCCATCCCAGGTAACTCCTCAGGGAAGACATACACAAAATTTCTCACCACCGGAAGGTATTCTAGACCTTTCGCTACTCCCTTCTCATTTAGTTCAAGGATTGCATAAATATTACATCCCTTGCACATGCTCTTCCGTAGTTGCAAGGAAGAGATGAAACTCAGGGAGACTCCCTAGTTTCAACTTACAATCACGCATCTTCATCCCTCATCATAGAACAATATCAATTGTATCATCTTACAGTTGATTATCGCCTCATGCGATTCCAACCAGTCCATACTAATCAAGACGTCATAAGATCCTAAGATCGTGACGTACAGGTTGGCCCTGGTGACAAACTCCCCCAGGTTAAGGCTATAGCTCGTAACATTCCCATCAACCTTTTGTTTGGATCTCGAAGCCATTTCTATAAAGCTAAAATCATCTTGCTCGACTGCCTTTATCTTAATTCCTTTTAACACTTCACCAGAAATGAAACTCTCGGTAGCACCGGGATATATCAAAATACTAAGGATCTGGTCAGCGACAGTACCTAACGTCTCAATCATAGTCGACTAGTGCTCTACTTGACGGTTATTCACCATTGCCTGAATCTGATGGGCCCTACCCAAATCTCCCACGGTAGTGGGTTTGATCGATCTAGATGCTCTGGTCCTCTCCCGGAATTGTTCCTCGAACAGTTTCCATGACACATCTTCGACTTCCATGTTCAAATGTGGCAGGAGTGTCTTCCATCATAGAAGAGAAATCCCTTTTAGTTGAAAGACCTCCCTGCAGACGTTCATCCTGAAGGTCGTAATCACGAAGCGTGAAGCACATCGCCTTGCTCTCCAGCCATGCCTAGACGGTTGAGTTGTTCGTGGCACTCATGGACTTGATAAATTATCCCTCTCGAGTTATCGGTGAAAGATAATGGTACTGGATGGGGTGCATTGTGGACCCTCAGGGGTACAGGCACCCTGGCAACATCTCAGTATAGACGGTGGATCAATTCCTTTGACATTCCCTGGAAGGACCTTGTCAGATGATCATCACCCCTTACAACAATCGAATCGATCCCAAGGACTTATTCTTCCCCTTGGGGTTTAGACTCCAAGGGTGAGGGAACTTCTAAAGGCGTCGCACCTCCTTCTATGACACCACATTGTGAACCTCGATGGCGTCCTCTAATCGCGATTACCGCATGGACACGTTAAAGTTTTTAATTAGCGCTAGGTTAATACCCAAGTTTTACTGCAGTGGAAAGCATGGAAATCCATAGTCGCAGGGTTGAATCCGCTTGGATACCATATGTAATGACCCCAATCGTTACGACTACAAGCGATGCAAAGAAAGTGCATTT